>VMDO01001560.1:0-202278 GCA_007922755.1 Pedetes capensis
CCCCGCAACCTTGCCAGCATTTGTTGTTATTTGTTTTATTGATCTTGGCCATTCTTACTGGTATAAGGTGAAATCTCAGAGTTGTTTTAATTTGCATTTCCCTAATGCCTAGGGATATTGAGCATTTTTTCATGTGTTTCATGGCTTTATGAACCTCTTCATTTGAGAACTGTCTACTCAGTTCCTTTGCCCATTTGTGTATTGGGTTATTTGTTTTTTGGGGAGTTTTTTCTTGAGTTCTTTATAAATTCTAGTAATTTGACCTTTATCTGATGTATTGGATGCAAAGATTTTTTCCCATTCCATGGGGGTTTCCTTGAGTCTGTTAATTTTTTCTTTTGCTGTGCAGAAACTTTTTAATTTCATGTAATCCCATTTGTCTATTCTCGTTGCAATTTCTTGAGCAATTGGAGTCCTATTAAGGAAATATTTTCCTATGCCTATATGATGGAGTGTATTGCCTATCTTGTCTTCTCTAAGTTTTAGTTTCTGGTTTTATGTTGAGATCTGTTATCCATTTTGAGTTCACTGTCATGAATATTGGGCTGGGATTTAGCTCAGTTGGTAGAGCACTGTGCTGCAGTCTCTGAGGACCCAAGTTCAATTCCCAGCACCGCAAGAATGGGAGAAGGGCCTGGCAATCCACTCCCAAGGCAATCCCGAAACAGTCAGCCATTGAAAACCCTATGAGGGTCACTATGAGTCAGATACTGACTCAATGGCACCTAACAGCAACAGCAACTCATGCATATTGAGAGATGGGGGTCAGTTTTCATTTTTCTGCATGCAGATGACTATGTTTCCCAGCACCATTTATTGAAAAGGCTATCCTTTTTCCAGTTTACTTGCTTTGCTCCTTTGTTGAAAATCAGGTGGCTATAGGTGTGTTGAGGTATTTCTGGGTCTTCTATTCTGTTCCAGATATCTTCAGGCCTATTTTTGTGCCAGTGACAAGCTGTTTTTGCTACCACTGCCCTACAGTATAGCTTGAAGTCAGGGATTGTGATTTCACCTGCGTTAGTTTTGTAGCTTAAGAGTGTTTTGGCTATACATGGTCTTTTGTGATTCTGTATGAATTTTTGGATCATTTTTTCTATTTCTATAAAGTCAGTCAGTGGAATTTTAAAGGGTATTGCAATAAATCTATAGATTGCTTTTGGGAGGATAGCCATTTTTACTATATTAATTCTCCCTATCCAGGAGCAGGGAAAGTCTTTCCATTTTTCAGTGTCCTTTGCTATTTCTTTCTTTAATGTTTTGAAATTTTTCTTGTAGACATCTGAAGGGACTTTGGTTAGATTGATTCCAAGGTATTTAATTTTCTGGTGGGCTATTGTGAATGGTATTTTTTCCTAAATTTCCTTCTCTTCCTGTTTGCAGTTGGTGTAAAGAAAAGCTATTGATTTTTGTGTGTTGATTCTATAACCTATGACTTTGCTGAAGGAGTTAATTAGTTCTAGCAGTTTTCTGGTTGACGTTTTGGGGTCTTTCAGGTATAGGATCATATCATCTGCAATTAAGGATAATATGACCTCTTCATTGCCAATCTGTATCCCTTTGATATCTTTCTCTTGTCTGATTGCCCTGGCAAGGACTTCAATTACTATGTTAAATAGAATAGGAGAGAGGGGACATCCTTGTCTTGTTCCAGATCTAAGAGGAAGTGGTTTCAGTTTTTCTCCATTTAATTTAATGTTGGCTGTAGGTTTGACATAAATGGCTTTTATGATATTAAGGTATTTGCCGGTTATATCCAGTGTTTTTATCATGAAAAGGTGTTGCACTTTGTCAAAGGCCTTTTCATTATCCATTGAGATGATTATGTGGTTTTTGTTTGCCAGTTTCTTGATATGCTGGATTACATTAATTGATTTCCATATGTTGAACCAGCCTTGCATCTATGATATAAATCTCACTTGGTCATGGTGAATACTCTTTTTCATATGCTAGAAACTTTCCAAACTCATGGAGACTGAATAATACACTGCTGAATGACCAATAGGTTGTTGATGAAATCAAAGTGGAATTTAAAAAATTCCTGCAATCAAATGATGATGAAAACACATCCTACCAAAACATATGGGATATAGCAAAAGCAGTTTTAAGAGGGACATTTATAGCATTAAGTGCCTTCATCAATAAAGTAAAGAAGAGCCAAATAAATGACCTAATGACACATCTTAAGACACTTAAAATCCAACAACAAATCAATCCTAAAAGGAACACCCAAAAAGAAATTACAAAAATAAAGGAAGAAATATCTCAGTTAGAATCCAAAGAGATAATTCAAATAATTAATAAGACTAAGAGCTGGTTCTTTGAAAAGATTAATAAAATAGACACTCCTCTGGCCAACCTCATCAAAAAAAAAGGAAAAATCTAACATAGTACTGATTATGAAAGACAACGGGTCCATAACCACCAACTTCAATGAAATACAGAAAATCATCAGGGATTACTACAAGAGACTATTTTCCCAAAAATATGAAAACATAGAAGAAATGGACAAATTTAATAACACTTATGACCTACCAAAGCTAACCACAGAAAACATAACTGACCTAAACAAGCCCATTACATATACAGAAATAGAAAAGGTAATAAAAAGTCTCCCAAGAAAGAAGAGCCCAGGTCCTGATGGATTCACAGCAGAATTTTACCAAACTTTTAAAGAAGATATAATACCTGTCTTCCTCAAATTATTGCAAAACATAGAAAAGGAGGGAACACTCCCAAATTCATTCTACGAAGCTACCATCACCTGATACCTAAACCAGGAAAAGACTCATCTAAGATAATTATAGACCCATCTCCCTTATGAATGTAGATGCAAAAATATTTAATAAAATTCTGGCAAACAGAATCTAGCAGCATAAGAACTTATAATTCTCCCATTTTTGCAGTGCAGGGAATCAAATTTGGAATCTCAGAGACTGCGGAGAAGCTCTCTACCAATTGAGCTAAATCCCAACCCACAGGCAGTAGAGTTGTATGTTAACAATCTGATGAGACCTGACCCAGACAGAGATTGACAACTTGAAAACAGTGAAATAGGATAGATTTTTAAAGATGCAATACCATATACCAAGAGGCTTAATAAGAATATATTATTTGTAATTACAGGAGCTGAAACAAAACAGAGATCGGGGGCTGTTAGACAAGAGTCAAGCAGTTCAATGATTGAATCATTCCACATGCTCTGCGAAGGTGCAGAATTGTTATACCCTGACATCAAATTACATTTCTGTACACCTGACATATTTTTAACCTCAAAACAGATCATTAAAATATACCTAGGCAATGTCTTTATTATTATATTGTGTTAAGAACCAATTAATCCAGCAACAAAAAAAATGATAATGCCTTAGATTTATATGACATCTTTTTTTCCAAAGCTCAAATTGATTACCTGGTAATTATCTTATGAGTGTATATTGTCACAGAATAATCTGTAGCAGAATGAAACACTCCCCGATTCTGTGCCAGGCGCACGATTTTATTTATATTTAAGCCCATTGTTGCAGACACTGTCAATCCATCTGGTGGAGGGTTTTACTTTGTTTCGTTGATCTGCCACTTTCCCAAACATGATGTATTTCTCCAGGGATTGGTCCCTCCTGACTACATGTACAAAATACATAAGATGCAGTCTAGCCATCCTTGCTTCCAAGGAGCACTCTGGTTGCACTTCTTCTAGGACAGATCTATTGGTTCTTTTGGCAGTCCATGGTATATTCAATAATTGTCTCCAGCACCATAACTCAAAAGCAGCAGTTCTTCTCCTGTCTCACTTGTTCAATGTCCAGCTTTCAAACCATGTGATGTGACTAAAAATACCATGGCATGAGTCAGGCGCACCTTTGTCTTCAATGTGACATCTTTACTTTTCAATACTCTAAAGAGATCTTTTGCCACAGCTTTTCCCAAAGCAATGCGCCTTTTGATTTCTTGACTGCTATGTTCACAGGTATTGATTGTAGAACCAAGTAAAGCAAAATCATGGACAACCTCAGTCTTTTCTCCTTATTGTGAAGTTGTGTAGTGACCCAGTTGTAAGGATTTTTGTTTGGTTGATATTTAGTCACAATCCACACTTAAGGCTGTGTTCTTTGATCTTCATCAGTAAATGTTTTAAATTCCCTTCACTTTTAGCAAGCAGAGTTGTGTCATCTGCATAATGCAGTTTGGTAATGAGTCTTCCTCCAATCCTGATGCCGTGTTCTTCCTCATAAAGTCCAGATTCTCAGATTATTTGCTCATCATATAAATTGAAGAACTATGGTGAACGTATACAGCCCTGATGCACACCTTTCTCAACTTTAAATCAGGCAGTGTTTCCTTGTTTTATTCAAACAACTGCCTCCTGGTTCATGTACAGATTCTTCATGAGTACAATTAGGTGCTCTGGTATTCCCATTTTCCAAAGTGTTGTCCATGATTTGCTATGATCGACACAGTCAAATGCCTTTTCATAATCAATAAAACATAGATAGACATCTTTCTGATATTCTCTGCTAATATCCACCTGACATCAGTAGTGATGTCCCTGGTTCCCAGCCCTCTTCTGAATCTGGCTTGAAACTGCTTAATTGTCTATAACTACTTGACAATTTTCTTATGTGGAAGCAGTTTAGGAGTCTTTTTGTCTCAGTTCTTAGCACAGTGCCTGGTACATAGTAAGCCCCTAATAACTATATATTGAAGAAATATAGCCCATCATATTTCTTTAAAGTAAAAATTACATGTGCCATCAAATTCTTTATTTTTCCTTTAATGGGAAATCTCTATAATGTCCTCTGATTCTGTGAGCCCAAATGATCCTGCTGAATTGAGGTACACTGGCTCCTGTAGACATCAGGGTCACTCTGCCATCATCCTGCTTAAATGCCACCACCCCTCTGCTACCTGTGTAACATTTGAATTCAACCATTTAAGAAGAATTTGTTTATCACCTAAAACATACCAGACACTATCTTAAATCTGAAGGGTATCATGTCCCTCACATAAGAATATATGCCTTAATTAGGAAACATTGCCTCCAGCCTATGCAAAGCCCCTCTTATAGTCAAACAGAGAATGCTGGAAAGCCTTTTGCCACAGTCTCCTGGGACATAAGACATCCTAGTTTAATATATTACTGTTGTTATTAGGTACCATAAAGTAGGTGTCCAACTCATAGCAACCCTACGTACAAACACTACTTACTGTCAGCTCTTCTCTGCTATTCATTGGGTTTTCAGTGGCTAAAGTTTAATATAGGAGTGTGCAAATCAGCACCTTCATTGTAATTTTGAGAATGTTCAATGGTTGCATGTGTTGAGCTTACAGTTAACATAGGGAGCTAAGAGGACAACTACAGCTTCCATAAGTACAGTCAGCTGTGAGGCTGGGTCAGATAATTATTCAATGCCATTAGACTCATTCTAAGGCATGGTTTAGAGCTGGTCAGCCACAGAGGAATAATGCCAGAATCATCTATCAAATCAAAATGATTGTCAATTTGTAGAATTACAATAATTCTGAAACAAAACCTTTGTTCTAGATCAGAACTCAGATCTCCTATTTCTTGGGGACACTCCACTTCCATCCAAACCTATGAAATATTTATGACATGGAGGTTGCAAATAAATTCATTGAAAGTATAGTGACTATTCCTGTCCGAGGTAAAATAGTCTGAAAAAGCAAATTAGAACTTTTGGGTATGATTTTGGCTCGTAGCTCTCTGTACTACCATGGGCGGTCACAAGAGAAGTGTGTTATGAGAGACCATCAACCACCCTAAGGTGGTCAAAAGTCTCAGGTATCAACTAGAGAGAAAGGAAGACTGAAGAATTTGTCAATGCTCTGTTTGCCACCATCAGGAACCAGAGCTGCTCTTGAAATGAATTATAAAATGAAAAACACCTGCAAGTTTAGTGGATTTTATTGTACCACCATAGTGGCAGTATGTCAGCTATTTCTAGTAGGAAAAGGTCCTGAGATACTACCTAAGAGTATTCAGTAAGAAGTGTGAACTGTTACCATTGAAGACAGCAGTCAAAAAGTGGGTGATTTGAGAGCCAAGTTATGGGACAGCCAATAAATGAATTATTATTACAAACTTTAAACTGAATGTATAATGAGTTGTTTGATAATAACATTAACTCAGTGAATCAGTTTCTGCATAGATCAAATTAGATTTTCTTTCTTTACTCATTTGAAGATTTCTGGTCATGTAAGATAAATAATCTAGGTCAATCAAATTTTCAGTCATCCAATCTCCAATCATGCTGAGTGACTGTCTTAGAATGTCACCAGATTGATAAGCAGTCTTATCTCTTCTTCTTGTGTTGGGGTTAAATGCTGAGATAATTATGAAAATGAATTAGCAGACCAAGTACTGTTAGAATATGAAGCTCATAAATATAGGAGAATGTTCTTGAAGTCCAAGAATAGACTCAACTCTCCCAATTTGCTTGGCTCAGAGTGAGAGACACCCTCAGATTCTCAAGTCCGTACAGGAGTCTTCCCCCATGATCATCAAGGGGAAATCAGCCCTGAAAACAAAGCCTGGAAGTTCATGGGACCATTTTCCAACCTCTGAGGCTGCATGGGGAATCTGGGACTGCCAAATGTGGGGCTTTTCTCATGGCATCATTTCTAGATGGGAAATCTTCTCATTGCCCAGAAGGGGAAGGAGTAGGGAAAACTCAGCCAGTGCTGTACGGGATTTTGTGGCAGCTTTTGGGAAACAAACCAAGTTGGAGAGCTAAAATGTGTCTTTTAAGTCTTCTGATACATCTTCCCAATTTTAAGGATTCAAACATTGAAGCTAAGGTTGATTAAGTCGTTAGTGCGGTGTCAAACTCAGTGGCAGAATCAAGAGGGAGGCCTCGGTTTCCTAATTTCCCAGTCCCCCCACTTCACGTTTCCATTTCTACCTTTACTACTAAACCAACTCTCACCCCACACATCTTTTTCAGTGTAAGAAAGATGGCTTGCCTACCTCTCTCCTGAAATGTAACATTTTTACCCTCCTGTCACTTCCTGGTTGCTTGCCTTCTTCCTTTCACCCGCAAGCTATTTATGTAGTTAGAAAAAAATGTCTGAGAGCCTCAAGGAAACCAATATTTCAAACCCTCTCCTGTTCTGATGGCCAGGAATTCCACAGTCAGCATTTCTGTGCTATTTCTATTGAATCCAGAAAGTTAAGTGTAGGAGAAAGTTATGTGAGAATTTAAGAGCCGCAGGAAAAATAAAAAGTTAGGTTTAAATTCCATTCTGGAGACAATGGGCTTTTCTCTAACAACAGGGCTTTCATTACGGTAGTGATAGCCCGCAGCAAACTGGACTCACTGGGCTAATTATTGAGCATACGAATATTAATCAGCACCAGTTGGCAATGAGGCTGTCACCTCACGCTGCCCCGTGGAGGCCACTCCGCTACTCAACTCGTTGGCTTCCCTTTAGAGAGAGCGATGCCACTTTACTTCCCAGACTTCTCAAAGGCAACAAATGACCACTATGCCCTGGCACACCAATAACATGCTGGAGAAGAGAGCTATGCACATAGCAGGCAGCATCCTGACCATACTTTGGATTTATACGCCTATCTTACTCCACAGAGCTTTGTAACAACTTTGCTTGACTTATCTTCCCCAGTACCAGAGTTCAAGGCAAGTACCATGAGCTCCATTGCACAGGTGGGAAAGGTAGAAAGGTAGAATCACTGCCTCGTCTGTGGTCACCCACTTGTGAGTCATAAATGATGGTGGCTCTTTAAACAAAGTGTTCTGGTGATTTAAAATATAAGGGATGATTTTTATTTAATCTGGACTTATCTGAAGGAGACAATGATTTTAATTTGTTATCACTGACTCTTTGAGGAATATAATATTTTATTTTCCTGGCACCTAGTGCTTTCTGGCACTAACCCTAGGTATAAAAATTGTAGACTCTATTTAGGCATTGGTGACAGTTCTCTATTTTCCCATAAGCAGTGAAATAAGCAAAGAATCTCAACTAAAATTTCCCAAGTTTCTTGCACTGGACTGTAAGTTATGTATGATATATTGGGTGGATAATACACTGGACAGCACTAGAATTTTGAGCCATAATATTTAGGTTTAAGGTCTATAGTTTATGGACTCCTTGTCTACTAATTTGATCCTTTATTTCTTTATCTTAAGATATAAAGTTTTGTTCTAATTTTTATTGTTATCTCATAAGATTCTGATGAAAATTTTATGATAAAAGTATGTAAAAGCATTTGGCAAATGATAAAATAATGTAAATATTTGTTAGTTATTATAATTTACAACCCCTCTTTTTTTTCTTTTTCTTTTTTCTTCTTTTATTTTTTTTCCAGTTCTTGGGGGTTGAACCCAGGGCCTCACACATACTTAGCAAGTGTTCTAATGCTGAGCTGCATCTCCTGCACTTTTTTTATCTTTTATTTTGAGTCAGGATCTTACTAAATTATTCAGGCTGCCTCTGGCCTTGAACTCATAAGCCTCCTACCTCTACCTCTTGAGTCACTGGGGTGACAGGTGGTCACCACCGTATCCAGCATTAAAGTCCATCCTTTTGAAAAATATACTATGCAAACTGCTGAACTATCTTTTTAAAGTGCCGTAGAAAATCAGAACCATATCAACAATATTCCTAAACAAAGACCATATTGTGAACATTCTGTGGAGAATTACTGAGTGGAAAAAGCACTCCGGTTTGCATGACAGGAAATTCTGAAGTTTCACAATTTGAGGGTCCAGTTGAAAATGTATCTCAAATGCTTCACAACCTTGTCAGTGTTGATGGTGAACTGAGTAGATAGTTCTCTTACATTGCATGGCCCTTGGTTCCCTGTAAGTGACTGACTCTTAACTCACAGGCTTCACAATGGGGCTCAGGTTCACCATACTGTCTCTCTCATATGGACACTCAATATTTTCCCCAGTTCTTTTTGCATGTCCTACAAGTGAATAATGGAGGTTCCTATCTTATTACCCATAAAGATTCAAAATTATTCAAGTGGGTGGCTGCTACTAATTCCTTTATTTTCTTTCTACCACATTGTATATATGGTAAACAATAATTTACTTTCCATTAATTAGAAACTGACTTTTCTTTTGAAAATATCGTTTTAGTTCTAGTGACAACACTATTTTTTATCTCTAACCACAAAACAGATAATATAATTGTGAGCATCACTTAGACTCTTTAATATGATTAAATAGCTCTCAATCAAATAGCTCTACAGACTAGCATCTTCCTTCTCTTTACTGTAATTACAGGTGCATTTATAAGAATTTCTGATTTTCTTACATTTGCTAGTTCCTGTTTCTCACATCACAGCAAGTTAATACATCTTGCTCTCCTTTCACATTGCCCACATGTCCTAGATTTCTCAGCAAACTCTTGTCATCTCCATCAATTATCTTATCTATAGTATTTACGTTTAATATATTGTGAATTAAAAGTCACATGATTACCTATGAGGAGTATGATGGCCACCCCCATTTTAAAGATAGGAAAATGGAGAGCATTTTGCTCATGAAGTTACAGTGCGGCTAGATGACTGCAGTCAGATACCAAAGTGTTTTCCTTGCCCCATGTCATGCCCTAGTGAGCGGAGGCAGCATGGTATTATTGGGTCAGTTGCTATGACAGGATTGAAGAACAAGATCTACCATGGCATGGCCAGGAGGTGGGCTGGGGCTGGGACATACACTCCTGAAAACATTTGCCAAACTGAATAAGTGAAACAAGTAGAACAAGTGGAAGATATCACTATTGGTTCAGGAGTTAGAGAACCATGGCAAAGTTACCAATAAATCAGTTTTAAAAGTAAGCCAGAGAGCGTGTATGGATTTGTTCTTATAAGCTGCCCCATTGGGTAATACTGAAACAATCCTATATGAAAGAATTTAAATAAATAACATTTTTCTTAGCTTGAATTTCAGCACTTTTTACTGGATGATCCAAACTTGCCTTCCCAGTATCATCTTTATCTCTCACAACCCAATCACATATTGTCACATATCCCAATACAATAAATAATTTATTCCTTAGTATCAGAACATACTTCATGTTTTCTTTTGTCTGCTTCTTTTTGAGGGTCTTACTATGTAGTCCAGGCTAGCCTCCAATGCACAATCATCCTTCCTCAGCCTCCAGAGTACTGGGATTACAGGGGGGCACCACCATGCCCAGTTCACTTCACATTTTCTTGATTCAAAGGCTTCCCCATATCTCCTTAAAGTTCTTCCCTTTCCTTTCTATACATTCATATAATATTCTTTGTGGCAGATGTGGCAAACATTTCCCCCTTCTTTACCCACAGTTTTTCCCATATCTACATTCTTGCAGCATTTACAGTATCCTTCATATTTAATGCATACTTTATTACCTTGTTTATCTTTTAAATTAATTGTTTATGTATTTCTGACATTTAGCATTAACTAATATGGACTCTTCTTGATCCAGGCATTGTATTTTTCTTTGCATCCTGATGGAGAAACAACTGTGTTATGTTTTCTTCCAAGCCTTGCGTTCTAGGAGACAGTGGCACAGGAGGTGTGGTGGGCAGAGCTCCAGGTCTCCCTTTCTAACTTAAGTAGATCAATTCCAAGTTTACCTGGTCTACACTTTGAGGTTCACTTCCTTGAATGTTTTAAATATAGTTTCATACTCCTTTTTGCCATAGCACTGACACAGTGCTTTTTGAGCAAAAATAGAGACACAGCAAGATAATACTAGAAATAGATCTGAGGTGAGCATAGTAAGACATGAGCCCTGACCCAAATTCTACAGATAAATACCTGGGTAATTACGTGCATATAGCTCAGCCTCTTGGAGCCTCAGGTTTCTTATTTAAGAGATAAAGGATTTGGATTAGGTTATTTTCAGTATCTCCACCCTCACTTCTTCCTCTACATCTGTCTCCTAAAACCATGCCAACAGCAGAATATAGAAATCACCTACTAAACATCAAAAGAATGAATCCTGCTAATCTTGGCATAGTCATCTCATTTTTTAAACTATGTATATGATTTTCCTAGTTTGTTTAGGGCACTAGTTCATGGTTAAAACTATCTACTTGAATCATTCAAGGTACACCGGTCAGGGCAGGAAACAGAGAGAAAACAAAGCATACAGAGTTCTCATCTCCAATTTTTCGTAAACAATAGCTAGTTACCAGAGGAAGGTGCGCTGGCACCTGCCAAGGCTCTCCCTGTCTGGGCCCAGCCAGGAGGAACCCCATCCTGACCAGTAACAGCAGCCTTCTGGGGGGAGAGAAGTGAAGTCTGCTCGCTTGTGTATTCTGCTCATTTCTATTTTAGAAGAAAACAGTTGACACTGTCTCATTGAAAAGAAAATTCACTCCGATTTCATCATCAAACGGTATTTATTAATCCCCTGAGGATGTGTGGAACGGCACTAAGCAGGCCAATCTGCCTGCCACCTCTTGGTGGCATTTTTGTGTCTCGGAACCTGATCTCCTCACCACTGAGGCTAGAGGTGAGAAAGGGCAGTGACAAAAAAATGAAGGGAGGAAAGCTGGATTATAGAGGAAAGGTCACAAGCATGGCAAAAGCTTAGTCAGAGAATGGAAGTCTCAGGGCTGCCCGGTACCTGTGGCTTTCAGACAATGCCTTGTCTCCAAGCAGGCAGACTCTCAGGCTGCAGAACACCAAACAAGAGGAAAGGCACTGAAATTAAGAGGGGGAAATGATCATTTGCCAAGAGAAATGGACCCCTGAGATGGTGGAAGCTGTATACCTGGAGACCCTGAAGGAAGAGTAGAAATTTGAATCCCCTGAGGCAGGGGTGCAACAGATGATGTCTCTCTGGCAGGAGGTACCACTGTTTTTAGGTCCTGATTTTATAGTTATGTTAAAATGATTGCTTTGATTTCCAAGCCCAAGAATTCCCTGATGCTGAGACATCATGAAGGCAGCACAGCATCTGGGAAGGGTTCACGGAGGAATAGGCATCTGAATGGAGCCCTGAGTGAGAGCCTAACATGTGGAAACTCAGGAATGGTGATTCTAGGTGAAGGGAGCACCGGCATGAAACACTATGTCAATAATAATGACACCTACACTTCATACTCAATGACAGAGACTTTGGAGTTGATTAGTCCACTACTTGAAGACTAGCTCTACCACTTGTCCATACCATGACCTAGAATAAGTTGTTTGGCTTCTGTACCTCAATTTCCTCACATGTATAATGACACAGAGACTTAAATAATTTCACAAGTAATTTCCAGGATTATATTAGAAATGCACAGAAAGTGTAGCACAGTGTCTGTCACACAGTGGGTGTTTAATAAATGGCATAGTGATAATACTAATGGCAGTAATGATCACTGTAAAAGAAAAGTAGTTCAATTTTTATTAGCATATAATAATGGTACACAGTAAAGGGTTTCATTATGAAGTTTCCATGGAAGGATATAATATGCTCAGATAAAAAAACCCTCTGTTACCCTTCCTTATCCCTCCCTCTACTTTCCCTCTTTCACATCCCTAATAGTTCTCTTTGGAAAAGTAATTCAGCTTAAGCAGAAAATTGAATGTACTTAAAAGAATAATGGAAAGATAAGGCTAAAACAGGTTTTGACACCCCTCCCTATATAGTATGTGTCTTACAATGGAATTCTCCTATTCTGCATCAAGCAAAAAGGCAAACTCTCATACATCCCCTGCACAGAGCTGTTTGCTCCATCCTCTGCTCCCAGAGCATGGTGAACATGCCTCCATTAAGGAACTTACCCAGACAACCATGAGTATATGTTTGATTGTTGGCAATGTGAGGGCAAGCTTGAGTTCTGTTGAGTTTCATAGCTCTTTGCCCCAACACAATGCTCAGGAAGTGTTGTTACGGACCTCAATCATTGCTTTCAGCTGCCTTTGATGCTTCCCTCATGCAGTGAGGCAAAGGAAGTCATCACGGTTTAACTTTCTGCAACACCACCTACAAGTCCTGACTGGAGGAAGGTCATGCTCTGAGCTGGGCTAACTTCTGCTTGCCACGAACCCCTATCCATCCAATGCCCTGCGTGTTTGTAGTGGCCTTGGGTCCAATGAATTATAAATTGGCTTAGTAAACTATAGAATTAGCACAGTTGGTAGAATGTGGCTCTTCAGTCTCTCAGGCCCTGAGTTTGATCCTCAGCACCACAAAAATAGGAGGAAGACCTGGCAGCTGACTCCTGAAACACTCAGCCATTGAAAACCCTACGATGGTAATTATGAGTCAGATATGACTCCATAGCACCCAACAACAACAAACAGAAAAAAACCACTTGTCTATCTGTTTGTTGAACTGCAGGGCCTTGGGAGTTGCTGTGATACTGAAACCTATGCCACTAGTATCTCAGATACCAGTAATGTCACCCAAGGTGGACAGGTTTCATCTGAGCTTCCAAACTAAGACACACTACAGAAAAAGTCCTGGCAGCCCACTCCTCAAACAATTAGCCATTGAAAACCCTATGAATAGCAGAGAAACACTGTCAGATATAGTGCCAGAAAACAAGCTCTCCAGATTAGACTGCATCTTATGTATTTTGGACATGTCAGGAGGGACCAATCCCTGGAGAAGTACATCATGTTTGAGAGAGTGGAGCATGAATGAAAAAAAGGAAGACCATCAACTAGATAGATTGACACAGTAGTTACAACAATGGGCTTAAACATAAAAAAGATCATGTCCACGGCACAGTGTCGGGTACTATTTTGTTCTGTTGTACAAAGAGTCCCTATGAGATGGACCTGACTTGACGGTACCTAACAACAACAACAAACCAAAAGGGTCACCATGGAATAAAGTGACTCACTTTTCAGTAAGTTCCTATTATCTACCATGGGTTAATATCAAATACAATTTGCTACTTTAATGCATCCCCTGGTAAGCCAAGGTGATTGCTCTATCAAAGTAAAAGAACCAATCTCAGAATCAAAGGTTTTATACAATTTCAGAAAGTTGGATCATGTTGTTAGATGATGTTGAGTTGGATCCGACTCATAGTGACCCTATATACAAGAGAACAAAATATTCCCAGATTCTATGCCAGGAACATGACCCTTTATATGCTTAAGCATATTGTTGCAGCCACTGTGTCAATCCATCTAGTTGAGGGTCTTCCTTTTGCTCATTGACCCATCACTCTACAAAACAGAAAGTCTTTCTCCAAGGATTGGCCCCACATGACAACCTGTTCAAGATACATAAGACACAATCTACCCATCCTTGCATCCAAGAAGCACTCTGGTTGCACTTCTAGGACAGATCTATTGGTTCATTTGGCAATCCATGGTATATCCAATATTCATCTCCAGCACCATAATTCAAAAGCATCAATTCTTCTCCTGTCTCCCTTATTCATTATCTGGCTTTCACAACAATATGATGAAAATACCATTGTATGAGTCACATGCGCCTTCGTCTTCAATATGATATCTTTACTTTTCAACACTTTAAAGAGGTCTTTTGCAACCGCTTTTTCCAGTCCAATGCATCTTTTGATTTCTTGACTGCTACTTGCATGTGTATTGATTATAGGACCAAGTAAAGCAAATCTTGGCCAACTGCAATCTTTTGTCCATTTACCATGAAGTTGTATACTGATCCAGTTGTAAGGATTTTTGTTTTGTTGATGTTGAGTTACAAGCCATACTGAAGGCTGTGTTCTTTGATCTTCATCAGTAAATGTTTTAAATCCTCTTCACTTTCAGCAAGCAGAGTGTGTCATCTGCATAATGGTTATTAATAAGTCTTCCTCCAATCCTGATGCCGCATTCTTTTCGTAAAGTCCAGCTTCTCAGATTATTTGGTCAGCACAGAGATTGAGGAGGTACAGTGAAAGGACACAGCCCTAACACATACCTTTCTTGACTTTAAACCAGGCAGTGTTTCCTGGTTCTCTTCAAATGATTGTCCCTTGATCCATGTACAGATTCCTCATGAGTATAATTACATGCTCTGGTATTCCCATTCTTCACAATGTTATCCATAATTTGATATGGATAGTCAAATGCCACAGTCAAATGCCTTTGCATAGTCAATAAAACATAGTTAGACATCTTTCTTGTATTCTCTGCTTTTGGCTAATATCCATCCAACATCAGCAATAATGTACCTGGCTCCACACCCTCTCCTGAATCCGGCTTGATTTTCTGGCAGTTCCATGTCTATATATTGCTGCAGTCACTTTTGAATGATCTTTAGCAAAGTTTTTCTTGTGTATAATAATGATATTGTTTAATAATTTCCACAGCCAGGCACAGTGGTCCACGCCTGTAATCCCAGTGACTCAAGAGGCAGAAGCAGGAGGATCGCAAGTTCAAGACCAAAGGGAGTCTGTGTAATTTAGTAAGACCCTATCTCAAAAAGTAAAAAAAAAAAAAAAGGGCTGGGGGTACCGCTCAATGGTATAGCACTTACAAAGCATGCAAGTACGAGGCCCTGGGTTCAATCCCCAGTATCACAAAATAATACCAATATAATAATAATACATAACAATATAATAATAATAATAATAATAATAATAATAATAATAATAATTCCCACATTTGGTTGGATCCCCTTTCTTGGGACTAGGCACAAATATGGATCTCTTCGAGTCAGTTGGCCAGGGAGCTGTTTCCAAATCTCTTGGCATAAACACGTTAGCACTTCCAATGCTACATCTGTTTGTTGAAATACCTCAATTGGTATTCCATCAATTCCTGGAAACCTGTGTTTCACCAATTCCTTCAAGGCAGCTTCCAATTTGTCCTTCAGTACCATTGGTTCCTGATCATATGCAGCCTCTTAAAATGAATGGTAATCCACCAGTTCTTTTTGGTATCATGACTCTGTGCATTTGTTCCATCTTCTTTTGATGTTTCCTGTGTTGTTTAATATTTTCCCTATAGAATCTTTCACTATTGTCACTTGGGGGTTGAGTTTTTTCTTCATTTCCTTAAGCTTGAGGAAAAGAATGTGTACTTCTCTTTTGGTTTTTGATCTCCAGCTCTTTACCTATGCTGTTATAATATTTGATTTTGTCTTCTTGAGCTGCCTTTTGAAACCTATTTAGTTCTTTAACTTCATCATGTCATGACAGGCAGTTTCAGAGTCTCTTGACATATAATTTGATCTTCTCTTCTGCCTGTCTTTTTAATAACCTTTCGCTTTCCCCATGAATATCTATGATGTTATGCCACAACTTGTTTGGTCTTCCATCATTAGTATCTAACTCATAAACTTGGTCTTGAAGTGGTCTCTGAACACAGATGGGATATACTCAAGGTCATTTATTGGCCCTTGTACACTTGTTCTAATTTTCTTCAGTTTCAGTTTGAACCTGCATGTGATCAATTGATGGCCTGATCCACAATCAGCACCTGGTCTTGTTTTGACATTTGATGTTGAGCTTATCCATCGTCTCTTTCCACAAATGTAGTCAGTTTGGTTCCTGTGTGTTCCATCTTTTGACATGTAATTTGGTCATTTTTTGCTTTCTTTTTAATAACCTTTTGCTTTCCTCATGAATGATATCTTTGATTTTATGCCACAACTCATCTGGTCTTCTATCATTTGTGTTTAATGCATTAAACCTATTCTTAAGGTGGTCTCTGAACTCAGGTGGGATATACTCAAGGTCATACCTTGGCTCTCCTACACTTGTTCTAATTTTCTTCAGTTTCAGTTTGAATTTGCATGTGAGCAGTTGATGGTCTGATCCACAATCAATACCTGGTCTTGTTCTAACACTTGATATGGAGCTTTTCCATCACTTTTTTCCACAAATGTAATCAATTTTGTTCCTGTATGTTCCATCTGGGAAATCCATGTGTACAGTTGCTATCTATGCTGGTGAAAAAATGTATTAACCTATGAAAAGGTCATTAGTTTGACAAAATTCTATCATGTGGTCTCCAGCATCATTTCTGTTACCAAGGCCATATTTTCTGACTACTGAACCTTCTTGTTTCCAACTTTTGCATTCCACTCACCAGGAACTATCAGTATGTCCTGATTGCATGTTCTATCTATTTCTGATTGCAGAAGCTGGTAGAAATCTTCCCTATCTTCATTTTTGGCCTTAGTAGTGGGTATGTGAATTTGAATAATAATTAACTAGCTTTCCTTGTAGGCATATGGATATTATTCTATCACTGACAGCATTGTATTTCAGGACAGATCTTGAGATATCTTTTTTGATGGTGACTGCAACCCCATTCCTCTTTAATCTGTCCTGGTATAGTAGACCACGTGACTATCTGTTTCAGAATGGCCCTTGCCAGCACATTTTAACTCACTGATTCCTAGAATGTTGATGTTTATGTGCTCCATTTCCCTTTTGATGATTTCTAACTTTCCTAGATTACTACTACATATATTCCACATTCCAATTATTAATGGATGTTTACAGTTTCTCCTCCTCATTTTGAGTTGTGGCACATAAGGAAATGGAGATTCTTAAGACTTTACTCCATTCCCATCATTAAGGTAAACTCTACTTTGAGGCAGCAACTCATCCTCAGTTGTCTTTTGAGTGCCTTCCAACCTGGAGGGCTCATTTTCTGGCACTATCTTTGACAATGCTCCCTCTGCTATTCATAGAGTTTTCAATGGCTAATTGTTCTGACAGTGGGCTGCCAGGTCCTTCTGCCTGGTCTGTTTTAGTCTGGAAGCTCAGCTGAAACCTGTCCACCAAGGGTGGCTCTGCTGGTATCTGTAATACTGGTGGCATAGCTTTCAGCATCAGAGCAACAGGCAAGCCCCCACAATACAGACACTCAGAGAAATCTTAGTAGAAAGAATTTTAGTTAGAGACAATCTGGATTTGAATTTTGTTCTGCCTTATATTATTTCTTTGGACATTCTATTCCATTCAATCTCTGTGTATTCTCATCTATCAATAAAATGGGAATAGCTATGCCTACCTTATAAGGTTGTCATAAAAATAAGGAAATTTATTTGCTTACTCATTCCTTCATTTACTGTCTGATTCATGAGGGAAAAGTAACACTGTTTTGTGATAATTTAGTAATTATAAGACATAAATGGAAGATGTTTTATTATCATCAAGTTGTCTTTGAAGTATACCTGTAAAATAATTATAGTTCATTTTTATTAATACAGCCTCCAGGAAGTAAGATTGTCAAAAAATCCAATATTTGATAAGTACTAGCTCACTGAACCATGATGATACAGTATAATTCCCCATCTTCACACAATTTAAAGTGAACTATATCTCTAGAAATAAATACATAAAACACTTTTACCCATTATGATTTTCTTATCCTTTCAAAAAACTATGAAGAATCTCAAATTTCTGTAGGATTTTTCCATTGAGTAATATTACTTGATTGAGGGCACTAACAGTCTTGATATAACTATTTTCTAACCACTTGAATTAAAATAGAAGAAAGAAACTGAAAAAAAATGATTTTGAGAGGTAGATACAAGTCCATCAGTAAACTCAAGGGCAATAATTTCCAACCATGGAGATTAATAGTAATCAACTCTGCTATTACGTGATTTACCTGAAGACTTCTTTACACACATGCACATGCACCCACCCAGCTGGGACCCATACACAAATTAGGATGCAATCTAGTTTTGCGAGAAGATAACATGAAGTAAAACAAATACAACCCCCCTTTTCTATTTGTGAGCCAAATGATTTATTTGAATCACTTAATCCTAACCTAGTTTCCTGTAAATTACAAATTCTATAAAATGAAGATTATAATGTCCATCTTTCATACCAAGGTGGTTGTGAAATTCAAATGAGTTACAATATGTAAAAAAAACTTGGAACATATTTCTTATATTACTGTAACCTCACAATAGTCACTTAAATATTAAAAATTAGATTATATGAAATTCAGTTTTAGAATTACTAGTAGACAGTGTTAGCAGAATGTTATTTCTCATTGATGTAGAAAAGTGTTGTTGTTGTTGTTAGGTGCCGTCAAGTTGTTATCCGACTCATAGTGATCATCAAAGGGTTTTCAGTGGCTGACTGTTTTGGGATTGTCTTGGGAGTGGATTGCCAGGCCCTTCTCCCATTTTTGCGGTGCAGGGAATTGACCTCAGGACCTCAGAAACTGCAACGCAGTGCTCTACCAACTGAGCTAAATCCCAGCCCGATGTAGGAAAGTACAAATAAAGAAAAGTATGATAAAGCAACCATAACCACCAAAGAATTTCTAGAATCTTGACACTGACCATCAAACTTTCTCCCATCTTCTTAATAAAGTCTTGCTTTGGAACTTTTGTTGTTGTTAGGTGCCATCAAGTCAGGTCCAACTCATAGTGATCCTATGTACAATATAACAAAACACTACCCAATATTGTGCCATGCCCATCATTATGTCAGTCCTTCTCTGCTATTCATAGAGTTTTTGATGGCTGTTTCAAGAGTGGGCTGCCAGATCCTTCTCCCATTTTTTATGGGAATCGAACCCAGGGCCTCAGAGAGCACAGAGCAGCACTCTACCAACTAGGCTAAACCCGAGCCCTTGTGCCATTTAGTAGATGGCTATTATGTTTATCATAGTAATTACCCTGGGATTTCAGCAAAAGGAAAGATGAGATTCAGCTCTGTGAGAAAATCTGCACACCATGTTGTTCTCTATCTAGTGCAGGCTACCATACTTAAACATGAGTGTATGTAAAGCCTTTCTATTTTTGCCTTTGTTTTAATTTCTACCACCTAAATAATTCATTTCAAACATCAGCTCTCAAATGTGAGATAGGTATAGCTATTCCCTCCTAAGTCTGTAAGATGTCATATTATTGCCTGAAGATCCACCTACATTTATGGCCTATATTCTCAGAGACTAGGGAGGGGAAAGGCAGCCGATTTTCATAATGTACATTACGTGTAAAACTCTGGGACCTAAGTTTGTCCTGTAAAATTGCAGTACAAACATTGCAGAGTCGTAACCTTGGGGAGGCATGGGGAAGAGTAGGTATAGCAGCTCTGTGAACCATAACAAATTAGGGTTACAGATTAGACCCTTGGGCTACAGACCTCATTGTCTCCAGGCACCCACACCATTTTCTTTTGGTACCTCTGACAGGTCTCCTTCCCTCCTTCCAGATTGAGAAGGGAGGAGAGGGAAAGTGCTGTGTTTAAAGCTGGGGAATTGGGAGTCATTGAGCGCTGTGCTCAGATTAATTTCTCTCTGACTGTGGATCTTAGGCTGTAGAAAATGGGACATTGAAAGTTGCCTGCTGTGACTGAATTCTATACCAAATGCAAAAACAAACCCCCCTATTATCAAGAAGTCACTTTCCTCAGTAGTGTGTCTCTAATGATCACATATTGTTTCCCAGAAAGTGCTCCTAAATTATTTAAGAGGAACAGCCTGTCATCCTGTGCATTAAGATTTGACTGTGCACACCCAATTCCTAAGATGCACTTGATCTCATTCTTTCGGCTTTGAGAGGGAAATCAACAACAAAGGTTTTTTGTTTGTCTGTTTGGAAGGAGTACATTTACTTATTTATTTATGAAGGGGAAATGATGAGGATTGTCTCCTAAAGTAAAATTATTAATTAGCAAAATCCACTATTTCCTGTAACCTGGGCTTGAGGTATTATTGCAATATGATCAGCAATAAGCAACCACAGGAATAAAGAAAATATTTCATAATAATTAATTGTGGAGGTTTATGTTTTTTGTTTCTTTTTCTTTTTTCTTTTTTTTTTTTTAAGTGAAATGATGATCTGGCCTCTAATTCAGGGTAATAGCCTGCAGGTGAATGAAAACAATAGCAGAAACTGGGAACTGGTGACATTTCAGAGGAGGATGGTGTAGGGGGAATGGAAGGGAGGAAGAATCACCATACAGGAACTGGGGTGGGGGCGGAAGAGGGAAGGAAAGGGAAGGGAGGGGAAAAGGGAAACCAGGAGGTGAGGGAGGGGTAAGGAAGAGAGGCGAGCAGGGAAGCGATTGCAGGTAAAAATAAAACAGAAAAGCCCAGGTGGAATTCATGCAAACTGTTCTCATCAACACTGCTACTCCCTCCTGTCACTGCAACTGTCAAACAGGCTCCACTCGTAATGAAAGGAAAAATATTTTATTCAGATTTATTAATTTGAAAATGAAGCCCGCCTGTCGAGAGGGGGACAGTGCTTCTCAATCTGTCATCGTTGAACCACACGCTCCTGACACCGGGATTCATTTGTCTTGTCGGCTCTGACAGTTGGATTCTCCCCGAGCTCTTCCTAGTGGATCGCCCTGGGATTTTAAACCGGATGAAACACATTCCGACAAGGAACAGCCTCTTTATTAATGCAAATTACATGAGGAGGAGAGAGGAAAAGAGAGAGAAGGAGAGACGCCCGGCAGTCGCTCTGGTGTTCTTACCCCTGTATCAGTCATTTGTTATTTACATTTATACACATTTTTCAGTTTTAATAAAAGGAGACCCGGATTTCCAGTGACATTTATGGACAGTTTGTTTCAAAAAAAAAAAAAAATGATGCCATCACCATAATTGTATGGAAAAAAAAAAAAGTCTGCACGGCAGAGCTGTGGGCGCCGCGTCCAGGGGCCGCCTGGCCACACCGCCTCCTCGGTGCACGCAGGTCACAGCGCTGCCGCCCGCTCATGGGCGGCGCTTCCAGCCTGCTGAAGCCGCAGGGACCGCCAGCCGCCTTCTCCGACGCTCCGGCCGTGCCACCTGAGAGCCGCACAGGGTGTTCTGGAGACAGCCACGGGTCCCAGATTGGAGCCCGAAGGCACTGGTCTTTGTCTTCAGGCAGAATTCGGAGCTGCCTCGCCAACCCAAGACACCTCCGAGGCCCCCCGCGTCGCAGTGCCTGGGACCCACTTGGAGGGCCCAAGAAAGTGTTCCCGTTTTAATCAGAAGAAATAATGGATATTTAATAATGAAGCCAGCCTAGATTGTATTTGTCTTTCTGCCAAAGCAGTTGTACAAGATCGTTTGTTAATTTTTAGTGGAGTCCAGGAAGGCAAAAGGCCCCAGAAGGCTGTAGAGCAGCCCTGGAGAGCGCCTTTCCGTGGTGCGCTCTCTAGGAGGTCGAGAAATGTACCTTCTGCGTTTCTACTTGGATGAAGTCTTCCTTGAGAGTGACCAAACAATGGGCCCCATTTTTTCGGCCGGTTCCAACATTTTGCAGAGAGATGAGGTGGCCTCCTTTTTGGTGAGGTTACAGCAGAAGCAGCCAGGCCCTGGGGTTCTGGAGAGAAGGGTTCTGATTCCGTCTCAGTCATGGGTAGTGATGTGGTGCTGCTCGTGTCAGATCCAGGACTTGGTAATTGCCACAAAAGGCAGCAGATCCAGAACTTGGTAAATTCCACAAAAGGCAGCCATAGGCCCAAGGGTCCCCTTTCCACCCTCTCTCGCTCTCCCACTGAATGGTTCTGATTCCTCAGCAGCATGACTCAACCAGAGAGTGACTTCCTGATCCAGTCACAGACTGGTAATCTTCCCACAGTGCCCATCCAAAATTCTCCACTGTCCAGCAGGAGAGCATGATCTATGGCTGAACACTTAGGTTCCAGTAGAGAATTGGCTTTTAGCTAAAGATGGAGCCTTAGGAAACTGCAGTAGTTTCCCTAAATCTGAGTTTTCTCATCTATGAAATTTGAGGGTTAGACAGGATCAGTGATTCTTAAAGTATGATCCCAAACCAGCCACCCCAGCATCACCAGGGAGCTTGTTAGAAAAGCAAACTCTTGGACCTCTGTGGTTCCTACTAAATCAGAACCTCTGGGGGTGGAGAGGGGCAATCTGCACTTTAACAGGGATGCAAGGATGTTCTGATGCCACTGAAGTTCAGAGAGCCCTTGGACTAGCCCGTTGCAGCGCCATGACGATTTCAAATATGATGTACTTGTTCCTTCACATTTACAGAATGTATAGTCGGCTTTTTCTATATGCAGGTTCTGCATCCACAGATTCAACCAACTACAGATCGAACATCTTTGAAAAGAAATTGCATCTGTACTGAACATTTACTGACTTTTCTGTCATTCCCTAAACACCACAGTATATCTGTTTACACAGCATTTACACTGTCTTAGGTCTTATGTGTGGTCTGGAGATTAAAGCATATGGGAAAATGTGCATAGTCTATAATGCAAACGGTAAGCCATTTTCATATAAGAGATTCGAGCATCTGAAGATTTTGGCAGCTGCAGAATAGGAAGGGCTAGTTTTGGAACCCATCCTCTGTGGATAAGAGGGACCATTGTATATCTATATTTTAGAAATGACCTGCCTAGGTATGCCTTGCTAATTTCTATGGGCTTAAAATTTTTTCTTCTTTTGTATCTATGTAAAGAGGAGGACATTTGGAATGCGATATTCATTTGGGCAAAGGTTACCCAGTGCCTTCCTTTCCCTAAAGCCCTGCATGCAGCGCTGGTTCTTTGAATCTAGGAAACCACTCTAAACATGAAGCATTTTTATCCTGGCATGACAGCCTTAAAACAGATAACTCCCTTCATTCTCCCTAAAAATTCTTTCCAATTAAATGAAAAGCAAGGACAAGACAAATAACCAAAAAAAGCAATGAGAATTTCAGTGATGTGTGAGCATACAATTAATAGAAGCAGAGGAAAAATTGTCTTTTGCCTGGTAAATCAACACAAAAGACTACACCTAGCCAACAACCACATGTAAAACAAATGCCTGGACCAGTGCACATTCAGCATCAGGGTATGTATGTTTGTTTAATGATGTCTCCACGGTCTATAGAATTAATATTTAATAGCACCTGTCAGCAAGATTCTATACAAGGGTTTGTTTTGCCTTTTTTTAATGCTTGTTAGTGGTTGTGTCTTCCTGGTTGTTCTTCTTTAATATTAGAATTACACTTTGCATTTGCAGCAATGCTTGTCTGCCTTTTTACTTTCAATTTTGCATTATTTGGCAGGGTGGGGGAGATAGAAATGCAGTAGAATTAAAAAGACTTTCATTAGCGCCTTGTCTCTTCTCAGAATCATAGGACAGTAGGAAAAGGCCAGGTGTTTTGTTTGCTGTTGTTTTTACTGGTAGCACAGGGCTTATCATATAGTATGTACCAAAAAAAAAAATGTTTCTTGCTTCACTGGTATTTTTGCACTATCAACATATAGCCAGAGAAATGGATGGGTAATGGTAGCCAGATGGGAAAGTTACATATTGGTATAGTTTGGATATGTCCACCAAAGTTTGTATGTTAGAAACTGAATCCCCAATGAAACAGTGTTGAGAGGTGAGTCATGAGAACTCTGGTCTCATGAGTGGACTAGTGCCATTATCACTGGAGTGGGTATCAAATAAAAGGATGAGTTTGGCTCCCTTTTTCTCTTGGGCACATGCATTCTCTCACTCATGGGATGTCTTCCACAATGATAAGAGGCAAGAAAATGGTCCTCCCTAGATACAAGCACCATGATGATGGACTTTCCAATCTCCTGAACTGTGATAAATAAATTTCTTTTCACTTAGAATTATCCAGTCTCAGGTATTCTGTGATAGTATCACAAAACATATTAAAGACACATACACCATAGAGATGTAATTTTGCCTGACTTTCTATTTCAAAGTTATTTATCCTGATTACATATGGAATATTATACTACGATGCTAAAGAGAGCACAGTCAGCAAGTTATATGCCTAAATTCCATTTAATAGTGGAGAATTCCTAGAGATTTTGTGCTTTCTAGGATATCAGGAAGTAGAAAGTACACTGGACTGCAAGTCAGCAATTTGGGGTCTACAATAGGCAAAACGGAGCAGGTCATTGCACTTTTGTTTGATCTTCTTTCAGTTTCACCATTGTTTTGCCCTGAAAAATTATAAATTATAACAACAAATTGGAATCCCTAATCCAAAAATCTATAATCCAAAATGCCTGCAAATCTGAAACTTTTTGATGCTATGGGTGGAAAATTCCACACCTGACCTCATGTGGTGGTTCACAGTAAAAACATGTGTGAGATTTAATATTATGTAAACTTATCTTCAGCCTATGTGTATAAGGTGCACTTGAAACATCAATGAATGTTGTGTTTGGCACTTGAGTCCTATAGCCAAGACATCTCATTATGTATATGCAAATATTCCAAGATCCAAAAGACTCTGAAATCTAAAAGCAGTTTGGATAAGAGATGCTCAGCTTGTTCTTACTTTCTCCTTCATTTGTGTGTTTATTTGCTTGGGTGCTTCCTCTCCCCACCCCTATTGGAATGTAAGGTGCACCAGGGCAAGGACTTAGAATTGTGTAAATAGGTCCTCCAAGTTTTCCTCTTTCCCTCTTTGATGTTAGTAAACTGCCAGGTACATGGAAAGCTCTTACACAGATTACAAACACGGAGAGATGAATGAAAAAGCATTCATGTGTGATGATGCCACAGGCCTCATGAGGACGGGGGCTTTCAACTCAGGCCAACCTGGGTTGTCTCTTGTGCTCCCACCATAAGGAGCTGTATAACCATGGAAGGGATGACACAGACAAGATCGACTACCACAGAGGGCTGCTGGAAGCACCAGAGACAGACTAGAAAGGGTTTGTCACTGTGCCTGGTTCAAAGTAGATGCTCAATAAATGTTAATTTTTATTATGGTTTTGAATAAGTTGTGCACTTCAAAGGAGTAGTTAAGTCTTAGACTTCATGATCCCAGAGTCTCTGGCACAGTGAAGAACAAATCGTAGGCACTTAATAAATCTATGGGGCTGCAGTTTAGCTCAGTCGATAGAGCACTGTTCTGCACTCTCTGAAGATCCAGGTTTGATCTCTAGCACCACAAAAAGGGAGGAGGATGTGGCAATCCACTCCTGAAGCAATCCCAAAACAATCAGCTATTGAAAACCCTATGAGGGTCACTGTGAGTCAGACCCACTCACCTAACAACAACAATAAATAGATGGTTGACTGATTGATAAGCTCTATGCACAATAGAAAAAGACTTTTATATCGACAAGTCAAATCCACAAATATTTATCAATAAGAACTAATATAGGATCAAGGAGTCATGCTAGTGGTTGTGCTAGCTAGCCACATATTGATAAAGAATTTTTAAAAAGACTCTTCAAACTCGTAAGAAATAAAAACACTGCTGGTTGAAGCCATCCATAATAGTGAAAGCTGGCCTCTGTAAACAGTATCTGTAATTCAAGTTCAGGCTCATGCTCAGGAATTCACTAAAACACTAGTCTTAGCAACTGTTAGAAAACAAATATGTCTTCTGCTCCATTTCTATGTATAATTTGCACATGCTAATTATTTATCTTCCCAGACTGCCCTTATCCCCCCACACTCCCTTATCCCCAATCTTAGACATTTTCCATCCTTCACAGATGTAACTGTTCTGTTTAAGAGAAGAAAATAAATTAACTTCCCAAGAAATTTGCATGAGCATTTGCTCCAGAAAAGATACCCCACAGAGAGCTATGCAAGCCATGGTCATTGTTTTGTTAAATAGTAATAACTTAAAATGTGGTGACAGCTGCTGATGCCTAACTGCAGGATACACACTGGCCTTCTTAGCATTGCCTGGCAACCTATGGGTGACATCTTGCAGAATATGAAGGGATCCAATGAATCAGTAGAGGTCATGACAGCAGAATCAAGGGAACCAAAGAGTCACAGAAGATCTACAAGTCTCTACAGATCTTACCTTGTTTCAAATGGATCTGATCATCTGTGAGATGCAATTGAAAGTTCAGTAGATGACACATTTGTGAGAGTTTTTCTGATGTCTTTTGTGTTTGCTTTTAAGTTTAAGAGCTATAAATATTTTGAAGGTTATTCAGACAATTTCACAGACCAATCAGAAGAGAATCTAAATCCGACAAGTTTTAGATATTACAAAGCCAGAGAGAGAGAGAGACATTCCCCTAAACAAATGACTCCATCTGAACACTGAGGCTCAAACTTTCAACATAACGGTTTGCTAGTCAAAATTCAATTTGGCCTAGCCTAGTCAACTTACATATGTGCACCGTGGAATGAATTTATTCAATTTTTTGGAAATTGTATTGAATGGCTGCAATGTGCCCTACACCGTATCACATGCAGAGGCAGAAAGATACACAGGGCATTGTCCTTGCTCTCTAAGGGTCTGGACGAAGTAAGAGATAGGTATGTATTGATATGTATTGACAATTCCTGCCCCAAATCAAAGTCCATAGGTTAATGAATTCTCTGGCCATAATGTTATCAGTGAGTAGCCCAGCCATCTACTCATCTATTCACGTGCACATGGCAAGTTTGCCTTTACCCTGCCTCTCTTCCACCTCCTTGCCTAGATAACCATAGGTCCTATCATATTGCAGCCTCCTCTACTGCTGCCATCTTCTTAGACTGGTCCACACAATATCTCTTGGACTTGAGGAGCAACCTCTCAACTGGTCCATTTCTTCTCTGATTACACCTTCAAAGCAATTGAGAAGTCACACTGTACGCACACAGATCCAAGCTCTGACTTTACCAGTTAGGTGACATGAGGCTGAGTGACATTACTATCTCTTGTGCTTCACCTTTGTCCTCAGTGAAGTAAGGATAATAATATCCTTTAGCATTGTTTTGAAAATTATACTACCTTTGGAACAATGGCTGACAAATAGTAAGCACATAATCAGAATTAGCTATTCTTCTTTGTGTGTGTGTCTGCACACACTCGTGTGTGCACAGCTGCACGCGCATACTGTGGGGGATGGAATCGAGGGCCTTACCCATGTTGGGTAAGCACTCTGCTTCTGAGATACATCCCTAGCTGTTAGATTTTTTGGGGACAGGGTCTTGCTGTGTAGATCAGGCTGATTCTTGAAATCACTAGGTAGCACAGACTGGCCTCAAACTTGCAATCTTCCTGCCTTAGCCTCCTAAGTGCTGGGATCATAGGCCAGTGCCACCACACTCAGCAGGATTAGCGATTTTTCATCATTACTATCTTTCTGTTTTTAAAATAGCGGCTCAGTACATAGAATAAAATAGTATCTAGAATAAAATGAAATTCATTAAATGATAAAGGACCCCTCCTGATCTGTCCCCTGCCTGCATGTGATATGTCCTTACCCTGAGCCAATAAGAAATCCCACCTTGAATCTGTATTTCAGCTACACTGGGTTTTACACAGTACCTCAAAAAAGCCAAATCTGCTCCTCAGGGCCTTTGAACATGCTATTTTACTCTCCTCTGAAATGCTGCTGATTTAAGGTCATTGCTTTAAAAAGGCCTTCCTATCTGAATACATTCCACCCCTTTTACTCTGCACAGTTTTATGTCTGCTCCCTCCCAAAACATGTACAGTGGAAATTAACTCTTCTGCTGGACAGTGGTCAGCAAATATTTTTCTGCACAACGCCAGACAGGAGATATTTCAGGAACAGAGTGGCACACAATCTTCATTACAACTACTCCACTCTGTCATCATAGCAGGAAAGCCATAGTTTATACAAAAAAATGAATAAGCATACCTGTCTTCTAATAAAGCTTTATGGATACTGAAATTGAATTACATAACATTTTTTGTGTATCATAAAATATTTCCTTTCTTTTGATCTTTTTAACCACTAAAATATATAAAAATGGCCAGGCACAGTGGCGAATGCTGTAATCCCAAGGACTCAGGAGTCTGAGGCAGGTGCTCATAAGTTCAAGACCAGACACAGACTGCAGCTTTGGGAGACCCTGTCACAAAAAGAAAAAAGGGGAGGCTAGAAGTGCAGCACAGTAGTAAATCACCTACACACCATGTGCAAGGCCCTGGGTTCAACTCCCAAGCATACACACACACACACACACACATACACACACACACATATACATATATATATGCATATATATACATATATATACACATATATACATACATATATACACACATATATATGAAGGACATGGCAATCCACTCCCAAGGCAATCCCAAAACAATCAAACATTGAAAACCCTATGAGGGTCGCAATGAGTTGGACACGACTTGATGGCACCTAAAAACAACACCACCGTGTGTGTGTGTGTGTGTGTGTGTGTGTGTGTGTGTGTGTGTGTATTGCTTACTTGCACCTAGTGCACAAGCCATACCCAAACGAGTGGATTTTGGCCTGTACAGAATGTAAGTTTCACAAGGGAAGAGACACATTCACTTGGTCCTTGTTATGTCCAACATTCAGTCCTAGGGCTGGTATATAATGGTGTTTGTTAAAGACACTTTAAATGAGTGAAGGGATCTGCCTCCAAGTTGTCACAATCACAGTTAGAACTAAAAACATAAAGCAAAGTGGAGATTTGAATATAGATTTAAAAATCAGGCCTGGTGGTGCATGCCTTTAATCTCAGCAACTCAGTAGGCTGGAAGATCACAAGTTCAAGGCCACAGGCAGGCTGCATAACTTAGTGAGACTCTGTCTCAAAAAGTAAAAAAAAAAAAAAATGGGCTGGGGGTGGGGCTTAGTGTAGCACTTGCAAAAGCATGTAGGAGGCCTTGGATTCATGTCCCCAGTACCCCACTCCACACATAAACAAATAAATACAATAAAAGAATACAAATTAATAAAAATTCATTTCCATCCTGTGCTTCACAAGTTCACAAAGTACTTCAATATAAATTATCTCAGTTGATTGCTCCAAAATCTTTGAAATAGGAATGCAATAATTATTACAGATACGTGAGTTTAAAAACTTGAACAACTTACTAAAGTATTACAACCAATAAATTAAAGAGTGAAAACAAGACCCTAATGGCATTTCTTCTAGCCAGTGTTTCTCAAACCGCATCCTAGAAGCAGCAACTCCAGAATCTCCTGGAGCCTATTAGAAATGAAATTCTTGGGTCCAGCCCAGACCTCCTGAATCAGAACCCCCCAGTGTGGAATTCAGCAACCCAAGACTTAATGAGATTCCAGATGGTTCTCATGAATGGTAATATTTGAGACCCACTACTATAGGCCATGTGCTTCAGCACTGGCTTCACCTTAGAATTATATGGAGAGTTTACAAAAACCCTCATGCCTGTGTCCCGCCCTAAGGGAGTCTGATTCAGTCCATCCAGGGCTGAGCTTGGGCATCTGTAGTTTTAAATGCTCTCCAGGTCATGCTAAAGCACATTCAGAGGCCAGGAGTATTACAGAAAAGGCCACACTTCCTCTTGTGACAGGAAAGAAATGTTGCCCAAATCTGCTCGGATCACCTGCCATACATCCGAGCCAACATGAGGTCCTGAACTTGTTCTCCTCATGGAACACCTAAAGATGGATTCCCCACAGCCTCAGAGAACTTAATAGAGTTTTACAGACACCAAGCCCACAGACTAAGCCCTGCCCCAATAATCTCTCCAAACCTTTGCCACGGCTCCCCTTTCCCGCTTCCACCCGCCAACAGTGGATTCCATCAGAACCAAGGGCAGCTGCAGCTGAAATGAAGCAAGAACTCCTCTGCTCCTTCACATCTTCACTCCTAATGTTTGCTAGTTTGTATGATTAATCTTATCAACTTCCTGATCTGCTTTGCCAAGGAAACAAATGGGACGGCTGCTGTGCTGCCCCAATTCTTCCTCTCGCCAAGTGAGATGCTGAGAAGTGTGTTCTTGTTGATCACAGACTTGAGTAAATAGCAAGTACACCGACCAAACAAGACTCATCCTGGCCATACCAACAGAGCAGGTGCAGAACCCGCGGGAATGCTCTGATGGTGTATATAAAGTAGCAAGCTAATTTCCGTCTTCCAGCTTTCCTGGGTGCACACTCAGAACAGCAACCAGCACACTCCCACATTTCCAAGTCCACTCTCCTCACTAGTTCTAGTTTTTCATGTTTCAGAGTAAAGCCCTTAATAGGGGATAATAGCAAAACGCTTAATCTCTGCTTTACTCTTGTAGTTACCTGGCCAGATGGGCTAAAGTGACAAAATAAAGGATGGGTGGAAATATTTTGCAAACCATAACATGTTCCAAAAATGCTAGCTTTCTTATGAGCACTTTCCCCTACACGACCAGCGTAAGCATGTCACAGACTTAGGGACCTCACCTAGGGAAGACAAGTGGATACACTGGCGGATTTTCTTCTATTCAACCTGTGCAGGTGGGAGCCCAGATTTGGGGAGCACAACCTAGGGAAAGCAAAAAGGGGTGTGGACAACAGGAATAGACTGACCCAAAATGGGCGCTCACCAAAAGTTTATGGATGGGTAAGACATAAGACAGTGGGTTCGAAGCTAAGATGGATGTTAACCTCCCTCCTCGCCGCAGAAGGGCAGAATGCTCTGAGAAGCTGTACAAAGGATGGGGTACGCTAGCACGCCAGGAACGCAGACGGCTGTTGCTCCTGAAAGGAGCTCTTACTCACTGTAGTTGTTGCAGATGGGCCCGATGGACTTCCATCCCGTGCTTATATCCCCAAACATTGTCTGTTCTCAGGGTGGTAATTAAGGGTGTCCAGAGCCCCCTCCTGCAGCCAGGGGAACTGGGGAGTCTCTAATTGTGGGCAGAGTGCCCCACATTGGACAGCAAGATGTTGGGGTCCACTCTGGCCTGGCAAAAGACCACGGAGGTTCACCACAACACCAGTATGCTTGGGGACCCTCAGGGGCAGGCAAGACTGGTCAGTGGTGTCAAGAAGGACTTCGGGAGCCTTATCATATAAAACAAACAGGAACTTTATTAAGCTTCTCCTTTGCAGGAAAGCCTATGCTTTCTAGCCAACAGCACACTGGCAGAGCACAGGTTACTGCTGCTACGATGGAATAGCAGCTCTGTATCAAAGTGACAAACAGCTCTGATGTCCTCACTAGCTGCACCAATGGTCCAGTGATGTTGCTTCTCCGTAGTCTTCTCCTCTCACCTTCTCCCCAGCACAGGGGGATTTAGAGCTCTTCTTGGCTTGCTCAAGTTCTTCTTTTTTGACCTCAGAGTCTTGCCTCTCGGTAGCTTGATTGAAGGTCTGAACAATTGAAGCAGCAAAGTCAGGTGTAGAATGTAACAACCAGAGTCAAGGTGGTCTGGAATAAAGAAAATAAAGGATGCTTAGGGTAATCGGTAGTCTGCTTACATACACCCTAGGTGGGGATGTGGACCAAGGTGCAACCAATTGGAGAGCGGCTAGTGCCAGGAGGAGTAGCTTTCCATGTGAGGGCTTGAAAAAGTACATTTATGATTGGGGGATTAGGTACAGGCTAGACCAATCACTGAGCTCTCCTTGATAACAAACTGGACAGCTCTGGGTGGCCAATCAGGCTGAAAAAGGCCACACCAGAGCTAAGCTGTTTGGAGACCATCTTAAATCACTTGATGGAAGAGGTAATAGGTTAAGGAAAGACCTCAGGTGAAAGGTGAACTGGGACTTAGGTAGATTAGCTCTTAGGGAGTCAAATAGGTCCCAGTCCATGTTCCTGAGTTAAGGGTAACCAGAGGTAGCAGGAACAGGACAGGATCTGGGGAGGGCTCAGACCTCAGCCCAGACCGAGTGGGCCTCAGCTCTGGCACCCTCCTGGTCCACCTCGGGGGTATCCAGATAATCCCGTACATCTTCTTCCCCTTTTTCTTTTAAAAAAAAGCAACAGTATTCCTTTATGATTAACAAATATTACAAATCAAGCAGTATAAAGACATAACAAGGGTCCCAATAACTTCCACCTCTCACAATCAGCTTACAATCTGGTGCGCCCACTCTTCCGCAACAGTCCCTGAGCCTGTAAGGGGTGTTGGCATTGGGTTAAGTCCTTTAGGCTATGATTTGAAAACATTGAAACATTGACAATGAAATACTTGGGGCAAAACCATGGAGTTGAAAAGAAAAAATAATTGTTATTTTTGACTTTGCCTTTTAGTTATTTCTGGTGGCCAGGTATGATGACCCCAAAGTATGATTTTATATGGTTTAAAATTTATTTTTGGAGGCTTTGTCATTTCTGGTGGCCTGGAAATATGGCCCCAATGTATAATTACATGAGGCTTGAAATCAGTTTTTAAAATTTTTGAATCAAAAATCATCTTAGTTAATATCTCAACTAAGACCATTTGGGGGGGTTGATTTTGGGCCTCTCCTCCTTTTTCTCTTTTAAAGAAAAAAGGTAAGATATTATTAAAAGATAAGAGATTATAGCTAAGAGCTAACTGTAAAAGGTTATGTTTACAGTTAACTTGGTCTTTAGGAGATGACAGGTCCTTTTATTTTATTCAAATCTCTGGTGGTAGAGTAAGTTGACAAAGCACTGGGATCAAAGTAATGTTGTAAGTCTTAATCTTAGATTGTTGGATAGTTACAATTGTTGGTGCTATAAAGGCTTTTTCAGGCTTTTTGTCTTTATCATTAAATTTAATTCTTATTTTCCCTTATTACCCATTGAGATTCCATTACCTTTATAGAGAGAAGTTGGAACAGTATCATCAACATATGTTGATATCATAGAAACATTATCTAAAGATATAGTAGTTATTATCAAAGATACAAATTTAGACAATGTTATTAAGTCAATCCTAACAGGAACATCTAAGGACATTTTAGTTATTGTTGAAGATACAAAGTTATATTGCCAGGAGCCAAGACCATAAGTAACCTTTTACAAGATACCCTGTTGGAAAAATGCAGGGTGTGGTGAAAATAACAGATGTTGAGTCACAGGGCATTGTGACCTTTGAACTGACATTACCATCTGATAGCGGTTGTCAGGGTTACAGGAAGAACTGAAGACTTCTGGAAAGTCCCTGACCCTTGTGACATTTTTGTACCTCCCCCTCCCACGTGTATATAAACTACAGAAAAAAATTAAAGACTTTGGAGCTCGATCAGACAGCCTGTCTTGCTCTCATCCTTCGTGTCTCTTGTCTCTCCCATTCGTTCGCCCCCTACTCTAGGTCCCTTTTGAAAACCCTGCAGGTCAGGGCATTATACAATGTTATTTTGAGTCAAAGGGAACAGCAGCAAGGGCTTTTTGTTAATATAGGATTTTTTCTTGTCTTTTTACAAAAGTTATAATTTGATAGATTGGAAGCCCCTTTTGATATCCATTAATATTACATGTCATGTGATTGTAACTCCCATCAATCAATTCTACCACAAAAGCAATAATACCCTTTACATATGGCTTTATATCATTAATTATTGTTTTAGACTTTTGATTATAATTAATAGATAAACTCTGGGCCTTTTCATGTTGAGTACTCTTATAGTTTCATTTTTCTTTAGATTGTACATTTGTAATCCCAGATTTATCCTTTTCAATTACTACCACAACAAGGATGCACCAGCTCACACTAATCCAAAGGAAGGAAAATCACTTGTATTGAGCACCTACTGTTTGACAACGACTTTACATCATTTTCTACTGTGAATAATTTTAAGGAACATATGTTAATTCCCATTTTACAGAGAACACCCGAGGCTCCCATGCTCCTATCCTTAGTTGCTCTGTTCCTTGCAAGCAGAAGACCAACATGAGTCCCCACCTCACCCTCCCTGACCCACTGCTTTGGTGAAAGTGGACGGAGGCACGGAGTTGCCTCTCCTGCTCCTCAGGGCCAGTTCAGGTTTGAGTGCAAGTTGTGTCAATGTGGAGCTCAATTCAGCCTCCTGGGAAAAAGAAATAAGACTGCCTTCAAGCCGGGTTTGGTGGCACATGCCTGTAATCCCAGCGGCTCATGAGACAGAGGCAAGAGGATTGCAAGTCCACAGGTAGTCTGAGTAATTTAGTGAGACCCTGTCTCAAAAACTAAGAAAAAATGGGTTGAGGGTGCAGCTCAGTGCTACAGTACTTGAAAAGGTGCAGCTCAGTGCTACAGTACTTGCAAAGCATGCAAACATGAGGGCCTGGGTTCAACCCCCAGTACCGCAAAAAGAAAAAAAGAGAGAGAGAAGAGAGAAGAAATAAGCCTGCCTTCATTTAGCTTAATTTGAAGAAAAATCAAAAGGTACTTTAACCCAAAATCTCTGATGGTGGGACTTTAAGTAGGTTATACTCTCACTACAATTGAGCTTTCTAATGTGAAAAATCCATGGAAGAATAACCACAAGTGTTGATTTTGAGGGTTGGATTAGCTTAAGAAGATAAGGCACACAAAAAAATTCCTAAAACCATTCCTGATCCACATGAGAGTCTCCATGTAAATATGAATCAGATTCCCTTCATAAGAGGAAGACTGAAATATTACCATTGCCTATTTATTCCTTTGACTTAAAATTTTGTCAGGGTAACAGACCTCAATGAAGATGTGTGTGTGGTGTTTATGGGAAGAATAGCAGAGCACCCTGGCTACTGATAAGTAGCACGTGGCCACTCTCATCTCGGATGACTAGCTGATGGCTACACAGGCAAGCGTGTAAAAATGAACAGAAGCCAGCCCAGAGCCTTCCTTGCAAAAGGAGGGGAGTCGTGTTAATTTTTCTAGGAAAAAAGTTGAAGAGGCAGTACCAAAGTCTTTTTTCCTAAGTCCTTCAGCTAGAAGGAAGCTTCAGAAGCCATCTGCCTCTCATCCTCAGACAGTAAGTAGCTCTCTGTTTAGGGTGGGGCCAAAATAAGGGTCAGAACGCTGAAGCCCCTTTGCTGGCATGCTGCCTAGAACCCACGACACTAGTGGTGTCATGCAGGTTACAACTAGTTTGTGCAACTCATCTTCCATCTGCAGAGCTCTGCTCTAGGTCGGGTTCTAGGGGGACCATCCACCATGGTTGCAAGGACTGGGGAGGGGCAAGGGTAAAGGTGCTAATGGAGTCCCGCATCACCTTTCAGCAGGAGTCTAGGCCAGTCTACCCTCCCATATCCCTTTTGCTGACCCTCATTTCCTCCTTTCCTTCCCTGTCATCCCCTTCACTGGGCCTGGATTAACTAAGTCACCCACAGATGAGCCCCTAAGACCTTGGAGGCAGGTGTGCCATGGGGTCAGAGGAGGGCGTTAAGGGCGTTCTCTGCAGCTGGGGGTTGTACTGCACGCTCTCACTGCTCTGGAGGTTGTGTTCACATCACAGCAGCAGCAATGATGACAGCAATCAGTTGTTATGGGCCTTAGCATCCGTTTGACTTGGGGATGGTTTGTGGAGAGTAACTGCTGCTTGCTCTGGATGCACCATGCTTCCCGGGCCAAGGGTCCTTTCCCTCCCTCGCCGCATCCAGCCTCTGCCGAGCAGCTATCCTACTGCCCCTCATCCCTTGCCTCCCTGCTCTGGGCTGGGCAGAAGTGAGTGGGCTGCAGACGTTGTCCTTTTCAGGGGTCCCTTGGGCCTGTTGAGCACAGAGGTACAAGCAATGCTCAGCTATTTCTCCTCCGTCTCATTTGTAGAAAGAAAATGAGATCAAGGACCAGAGGGAGAGAGGCGCCATTGCTTTCCTTTGCATTGATCACTGCACACATCCTAATCTCTGTCTCTGAGGCAGAAGGCTGTTGGGGGGCCTGCATTGGGCACCCACTCTCAGAGCAGAGGAATCTGGCATGTGACATGATGTCTAATTTCCAGCCTCCCAATTGCCCAGGTAGACCCTATCCTCTGAATTGAGCTCTTCTGAGAGGAAGGGAGCAGAGAGGGGAGTCTCCTGCCAGCAGAGCATTGAAAGCACGATCCATGGAACAGGCCTGGGAGGAAGACTGTGCTTAGGAGATGCAAGAGCCTCAGTATTTTTCACACTAAGTTTGTCTTCTAATGACAGCCTTGGGAGCCAGACATTTCTAAGTGCTAATTAGAGGTGTTGATTATCGTGGTAACCCTGGGGGGGGCTCAACGCAAGCCTGGGAGCAAAAGCCACAGATAAAATAAAGATTGTTACAGTAGCTCCAGGGGTCACATGAACATCAATACTGGATTGTCAATGCTCAGGCACAATCCAATCTGGGACTCTGGCTATTGCAATGATGGAGTCCCGGGGTGATACACGGGCTGTCACGCCATTCACAATATGCAGTTCTGATAAAGGCGCAGACCCTCCATCCTAATCAATCAGGAAAAACTCACCAGGACTCAGACCTAAAGAGATTGACTTACCACAGGATTTCATGACAATGTGAACAAAAGCTGCAGAGATGGGCCACACAAAGAACACACTTCCAGTTCTAAATAAACGAATTTATTTGTGACCTTATACAAGAACATGTTTTGATGTGCACACACGTGATTTCTCTCATAGAGAAGGTATTTGGGTTATTGATTTGCTCTCACTTTACATCCATATCTTTTGACAGGTCATGACTATATTGGAAAGAGAACAGAATCAGAAACAGAAGTGTCAAGGATGAGTCTTCATTTGAGAGGTGGGAAGTCAATGGAGTGAGGGCTAAGACTCTGAGCTCTGAAGAGGGTGAGTACCAGCCCTCTCTACTTAACCTTTCTTAACTCCAGAACCTTTTAGGAAAAGAAGGATAGTAATAATACAGTCTAACAGGATTACCAGAGCTAAATGCAATCCTAACTGCCCAGCTATTAACATTGTATCTACCATTGAGACTGATAATTCACTTAGCTGGTTTTGGCTTTACAGTCCTCATTTGGAATAAACAGAAAATAATTATATTCTGCTTTTAGAATTTTCAAAGACTAAACAGACAAATGTTATTTATGAATCATTAGGAATTTATAAACGACAACTCATGATTATTATAAATACAACCTTAGTGTCCTCTGTTTTGAGAGTGGATGTCTAAGCCAAGGCTTCCACAGGATCTTTTCCTTCAAGCCATTGACTTGCTGTTAGACCTTGGGCAAGTGGCAAAACTTCTATTTTTTTAATCTGAAAGTTGGTTTAACAAAACTTGCCAAAATTCAAATGAAACAATTCAGGTGGAACTACTTGACACCTGTAAAGTCCTATATCTACATACCCTGTTTAGACCTGTGAGTTCTGGAATCCAGCAGATCCAGGCTTGATTCCATTTCCATCATTTACTAGTTCCATGTCCTAAAGTAACTTACTTCAGTTAAGCTTGATTCCAAAATAAAGGAAATACTTTCTATCCCATATGTCAATATATTAAATGCCTAGCAACATACTGGCTGCAGTGGTACCACCCTGGCATCTGATCCCATCAGACCTCAGAAGCTAAGGAGGGTTGAGCCTAGTTGGTTCTTGGATGGGAGACTGCCTGGGAATACCAAGTGCTGTAGGCTTGGAAGAAGGACCCAACAGCCCACTCCCAAAACAATCAGCCATCAAAAACCCTATGAATAACAGACAAGCACTGGCATAGTGCTGAGCATGGCACAGTGTTGGGTAGTGCTTCATCTGTTGTACACAGAGTCACTATGAGTCAAACCTGATTCAATGGCACCTTACAACAACAACATACCAGGGGCATGGAATATAACACGTGTCCACTGTCTCCTGCATTGGCTTACTGGGTGATACTGATTAAGATCATGGATAAGGGAGAAAAGGCCATGAGGGTGTGGAGGTGTGTAGAGAGAAGCATATGGAAGTGCAAAAGAGGGAGAATAAATTCTTCTCTACCCTGCACACAGGCACCGAGCTTTGTCTCTGATCTAAGCAGACCCAGGAGAGAACATGGCAGCGATGGAAGAGGGTAGAGCCACGGACTCATTTTTTTCCATGGCGATATCCCTGGCTGCTGATCCCCTCCCCTTATCCCCAGAGCTTACATTTCTCAACACCAGCAATCTGTACATTGAAGTCACTTTACTCTATTGGGAGGCATAAATCTGGCCTCCTCAGAGTCCACTGTAGCAAATTGCTAGCACCTTCTCAGACACAAAAGAGAAAATCAAGGTTGACTGCAAAATTCCTCTAGTTGCTTTGAGAAGCCATCCTGCTCGGGTTCAATAGAAAGCATTCTTCAAGGTAGGCCCTGGAGAATGCTGGTTCCAAGAGATACACAGTTTTTAAAAAGGACTACCTTATATTCAAAAGTTGGCAACATATTACTTGCTATATCCTCCTCCTTGAGACTGACAATAAAGCAACTTCCTATTTTTCACTACTGTTTCCCAAGCTGATTTGACAATAGACACCATTTTTCAAATAACAGCTATAAAATTCTAGGAATCTAGTTTCAAAGAAGGCACTTTTGGCCACCCTGCAAATAATCTCTCCTCCCATGTACATAAAACTCTACTTTTAAGTTTTGATGGGTCTTTGATAGATAGAAGGTGCTCAATGAATATTTGTTAAATGAACAGGTCTCATGAGTGATTAGCAATTTATCAAATGATAAACAATTATTCTATGTTGGTTAATGTGACACCACGTAGAGATGACCAACTAGCCTATCAACCCACAAATGCTTATCCAACATTTATACCCTTTGCTATGAAGTGAATAATTTCATTAAAAAAATTATTATAATGCAAAGGAGCCAAAGCATTGAGGCTCAGTTTTGACTTGGTCCAACTTTGTAAAAATATGTCAGTTTGGTTGTTTCTAGGTCATATTTCTGTCTAGCCCCAGAAGGTAATAGTTATCATCCATTAAACTTTTCTTTAATTGTTCTGAATTTCAATATTCTCTCTCATTTGTCTCATAAAGCACTGAAATGTGCACAAACTCTAACGTCAGTACCCAAGCTACGGTTCTTAGATTTCTGCTTTCACTTATTAGTGGCACAGCTATTCTTCATCAGATTATATACCTTGATATGCAATTCATAAAGTGTAGCCCCAGTATTCACAGGCAACATGGCCTGCATTGTCCATGCTAAATGAGGTGAGAGAAATCTGATCTATGTTTCCAACTATAATTACAGGAAAGAGATAATTTGATGTTTTGTCGTTTTGTTTTTCAAAATGTCATTTTGTGGTTGTTATGCGTAGGCCTGTGTGCATGAGTTTATGCATTGTGAGAAAGATGTCCTTTGTCTGGAGGGAAATACTCACCTCGGGGCCCTCATATCAATGCAAATATCTTCTCCTTCCAAGGTCTTGGGAGAGCTGGTAATGGTGGGATCTGTGATGATTTACATTCCGCAGGTAGAGTTAACCTCATCTCATGGCCACTGTTGTCTCAGGACAACTTGTCAGCCCACAAGAACATCCCATAATGGATTTGAAGTGGATTGTGCAGCCCCTTGCAAGGTGGATGCTGTATTTATTGAATAGACATTAAAAAGAACATTTCTCAATTTCTCAGCACTGAACTCAGGGTCAATGGATCTTCTTGGCACTGACATGCTGAGTCAACTCCTGGCTCAAAGCTTTTAAAGGGACTGGGGTTAGATTAAAGGATTAGACTCTGCCTTCAATGTTTCCCCGGCAAAATCGTTGGGTCTTAAATCATTTATGTTGCCTTGCAGAGCTTTACTTGGCCTTCCCCGGCTAGGTTTGAAAGACACACACTCGCACGCACATGTGCACACACACACACAAGCATTCTTACACAGATAACACACAGAGAGCTACTTTTGTGCAGATCTGACAATTTGGCCTCTGCAAGGACCACTGTACTTGTGGCAATAATTTTAAGATAGCAAGCCACACCCATGTACTTTGATTGAGCTCCCAACCCCCAAATTGTAACCAAGCCTGTACTAGTGATGCCTTCACAGGTGGCCACACTACCATCCTTAATGTAGACCCACCTGACTAATTGACTTTGTCGAAGATAATCACATTCCCCCTCACACACCTTACACACGCACCAACTCTATTTCAGTATTCATTGGAATACTTACCCATATAGTCAATCACTGTCACCTGTCACCCCGCTGGAGGTTTATGTACATATAATGCCATTCACTTATTGATGGCTTCTTACAAAAGAAAACAAGCCTTTATACACTTGCACAATTAAATACAGGTCAAACATAAACACACATTCTTTATGTAGTTTTATAAGAGCTAAGGTAGGAAAATAGGTGGCATAGAGCTCAGAGCAACTTCGAGCTAAGTAACATCTATCCATACATACGAGCCCACCCCAGAGGGGTTCAAGGGCATGAAATGGACATTTACAAAGCTACTTCACACTGCAGAGTGGGCAGGATTTAGAAAAGGCCACTGTGTTCCAATTCCAGTTTGACATCTCATTAGCTTATTTGTTGTGCTAGAAACAAAACAAAGTAAACATTTCCTTTCAGAAATGAAATTTCAGAAACTTTGAAAACATAGGCATCAATACCACAGAATGGCAGCAGATGTATGGCCTAGAACCTACTCATACCATTTACTATTTACTGAAAGCAACAACAGAAGAGTAGTTTACAGTGAGATGAACACTGAAGTGCGGTGGAGGTGTCAGGAATGACAGCTACACTACGAACTCGACCCCTTCCTTGGTTTCATCTACGTGGCTTTGTTACAAACACCTGCCAGGCCAACCAAGGTGGCTTTCTCACCTATAGGCCTGGGCACTTGCATCTTTGCTCTGTCTTCTAATGCCTTCCTTCTCATTCACTGTGCCCTCTCCTCTTCTCTGTCTGTCCAAATCCTATGTTTACTCCTGAGGCCACTTTGAAGTGTATCTCTCTAATGAGTGCCTCTCTGATCATCACAGGCCCATCTAGACTGATTTCCTAAACCAGACTAAGAGAGGTTGCCAAAGACTTACATGTCTTGTTTTTATACATCAACCCTCATCTCTATGGAAAACACACACACACACACACACACACTTTTGCATATGTAATTTTTGATTACCAGTATTTGTATATGGTGAGTGCCCATCAACTGTTTGTTCCCTATTTCTTCATGGCTCTTATAAATGGTTCAGAAGCATGTGGAGCTCCCCTATTCACCGCTAGGTCCACTAAACTTTGTTGTTGTTGTTAGGTGCCATCAAGTTGGGTCCAACTCAGAGTGACCCTATGTACAACAGAATAAAACACTCCCCAATTCTGTGCCAGGCACACAATCTTGTTTATGTTTAAGCCCATTGTTGCAGACACTGTGTCAATCCATCTGGTGGAAGGGTTTCCTTTTTTTCATTGACCTGCCACTCTCCCAAACATGATGTCTTTCTCCAGGGATTGGTCCCCCCTGACAACATGTCCAAAATATGTAAGACACAGTCTAGCCATCCTTGCTTCCAAGGAGCACTCTGGTTGCACTTCTTCTAGGACAGACCTGTTGGTTCTTTTGGACTTAACTTTAGGCTTATATTAATTCACTCCAGGTATTAGAATCAATTCTATTCTACATGAGGATTCAATGAACTTTATCATAGTAATCTAGTGTACTTGAAATTGCTGCCCAGATTCTGTTCTATAACTTACTACTTTATTTTTGTGAACAAGTTCCTACCTTGCATCCCAGCTTTGTATTTTCTCACTTTCATTGTGGTTGATGCCGTACTTCATAATACTGATCAGTTCCTCCATTTACTCCAATAAATAAACTATATGTAATCCTACCAATTATCTTTTTTTTTTTTTTCTTGTGGTATTGGGAGTTGAACCCAGGGCCTCGCACTTGCATGCTCTGAAAGTGCTGGACCACTGAGATGCACCCCCAGCCCATTATTTTACTTTTTTTTGAGACAGGGTCTCACCAAATTATGCAGACTGCCTCTGCTCTTGAACAATGTTAGACCAGATCCTCTTGCCTCCGCCTCCCAAGCTGCTGGGATTACAGGCATGTAACACCACACCCGGCTCCTACCAATTATCTTTAGAAACTGGAGATCTGCCTCCCAAAGACCAGTCCCAAAGCTGAAGAGCTAATGTTGTCTCCTCAAGTACTCTTCACTTCCTACCCTCAAACTCTTTGATCTTTAATTCAGCCTGCACCACACCAATAAATCTTACTTTTACTGGATGCTTAAGATAAGGTTCTTATCCTCCACTCCATTTTATATAACTTGTTCTCCCTGAACCTTCTCTCCCTGACTTTAAACTCCTACCTTTGTACCCTAAATGATTTTTCTCTCTGGCCTCGAAGATCTGATGATCTTTCTAACTCCTTTGGCATTCGTACCATTGTTCTGCATCTACCAGCCTCAGATAATGACACTCATCATCCCAAAATAACACAGGTTCCCCTGTACTCCAAATATCACCATTACTATACTTTTTGTACACTATGATTTATCTCTTTAGCAATATTTCTTCTATTATTTTCAACTGAGTGAGGCTTCAAGATCCTGTCCCAAATTCCTTTTTTTTTTAAATTGGAAATTTTTAATGTACACCTTAATGTGATTCATTCTGATATCCTTTTCATTGTGACATTTCCATATATGCATTTTGTTGTACATTATTCATATAGGTTCCCCCTTACCTCTTGTACCAGATGCAGTCTGCATAATTTAGCAAGACCCTGTCTCAAAAAGTAAAAAAAAAAAAAAAAAAAAAATGAGCTGGGGGCGCAGCTCAGTGGTCCAGCACTTGCAAAGCATGAAAGCCTGAGGCCCTGGGTTCAACCCCCAGTACTGGAAAAAAAAAAAAAAAAAAGAATTCTCAATGTCTTATCAAGCAGTCTTAACTATCCTCAAAAGCCCAAGTCCAAAGTCTCCACTGAGACTCAAGGCAAACCTAACTATGAGCCCCTGAAAAATAAAAAATAGGTTACATACTTCCAACATACAATGACACAGAGTAAGCCTTCCCATTCCAAAGTAGAGTAATAGGGGACAAAGGGAGGAATATTCAGTCCATTCAAATACATATATCCCATTGGGTAAAGAAATTTTCTGGCTCCATGTCAGATTCCTGTCACAAGTAACATCATCTAGCATCATCTACACTTTGCCCCCATGGCCTTGCCATTCCTAGCACACACAGTGCTCTTAGACTTGTTTTACTCAGTACTGACATCTTTCCTTGGCAGATGTTTCATGGTACTGGCATCTCCAACATCCTAGGGTTTCCATTGCAGGTTAGGCTCCTCCTTCAATGCTTCATGCACCAGACCTCTATTGGCTCTCCACAGGGAATTTGACCATGGAAGAAACTGCCTAGCTGTGGGGTGCATGCCTCCTGGTCCCGCCTGGATGTTCAGATGGGCGACACCGCTGCACACACAGATACTAAACACAATTCACTCCGGACCCTCAGGCGAAGGGCGCAGATTCCGGCGGCCCTCGGGACACCTGCGGAGATGGGAGAAAGGAAAAGCCTCAGGTGCTTTTGGCTTCCAGGGGAAAACACCTGTGTTTGTGGTCTCTGTGGTCATGAGGAGACAGCTGTTGATTCATTGGTGATCAGACGCAGAGCGAGTTCTTTCCTTGTTGATGGTCAGGGTGGGAGAACATTCTTTCCTCACTGAAGGTCTGGGTGAGAGAGCAGGAAAGCTGTTTCCGCATCAGTGGTCCAGGCAAGAACAGGGTCTTTCCATGTTGGTGGTCGAATATCCGGGCCAAAAGGATCGAGCTGTTTCCTTGCCGATGGTCTGGGCAAGAGGAAGGCAAAAAGGGCAAAAAAGGGAAAGGTCTTGCTTAGCTGATAGTCTGGGCAAAAACTGACAAAAAGGATCAAGCTGCCACAGCACAGCTCTTTATATAGCTCTCCCACAGAATGGCCTGAGCCAATCAGCTTTCCCCCCACCCCCATCCCACCCCCCCACCAAAGACTTCTCTTCCATTTACTTGTCTTTTTATGGTAATATTTTTCTATATATCCTTGGGTTCCAGTTCTGTTTAAGACAGAAATTTTTTCTGTAATGAACTTTCTTTTTACCTTGTCAGAACTATTACATGAATTTTCTAGACCATCTATAATTATACCATTCTTAGCTTTTTTTTTTCTTTTATTATGATCCGACCTTTGTATAGGACTTTTTTCCTTCTTATAATTTTGATTCAGCTCCCACATATGAGTGAGAACATGTGGGTTTCTCTTTCTGAGCTTGTGTTCATTCACTTAAAATAATTTTCTACAATTCCATCCATTTTGGGGCAAATGGCCTTATTTCATTTTTTTTTTTTGATTGCTGAGTAGTATTCCATTGTGTATATGTACCATAGTTTTTTTATCCATTCTTCTGTTGAAGGGCACTTTGGTTGGTTCCATATCCTTGCTATTGTGAAAAGTGCTGCATTGAACACGGAGATGCAGGTGTCTCTGTGGTATGATGACCCACCTCCCTTTGGGTAAATTCCCAACAGTGTTATAGCTGGGTCATATGGTAGATCTATTTTCAGTTTTTTAAGATACCTCCACATTGACTTCCACAGTGGTTGGACCAATTTATAGCTCCACCAACAATGGAAGAGTGTTCCCTTTTTCCCGCAACCTCACCAGCATTTGTTGTTATTTGTTTTATTGATCTTGGCCATTCTTACTGGTATAAGGTGAAATCTCAGAGTTGTTTTAATTTGCATTTCCCTAATGGCTAGGGATATTGAACATTTTTTCGTGTGTTTCATGGCTTTATGGACCTCTTCATTTGAGAACTGTCTACTCAGTTCCTTCGCCCATTTGAGTATTGGGTTATTTGTGGGGGTTTTTTGGGGGGTAGCTTTTTTCTTGAGTTCTTTATAAATTCTGGTAATTAGACCTTTGTCTGATGTATAGGATGCAAAGATTTTTTCCCATTCAGTGGGGGTTTCCTTGACCCTGTTAATTGTTTGTTTTGCTATACAGAAGCTTTTTAATTTCATGTAATCCCATTTATCTATTCTTGTTACAATTTCTTGAGCAATTGGAGTCCTATTAAGGAAATACTTTCCTATGCCTATATGATAGAGTGTATTGACTGTCCCAAATTTCTAAGTTCCATATTCAGGTTCTGCTTATCGTGCTGGCAAAGCCAGCCCTAGTGTGTCTACCATGGGAATAGGTCTATGGCCACCATATTGACTTGAGCTCAATGTTGTTAACTGAGAAAAAGATTAATCTATAGTCATCAATTAATGGTGTCTTATCTGAAGTTTACTACAACTTCTGGTGGTCCCTTAGATGAAAGGGTTTAGTGAATTGCTCAGAACAAATTTAGTGCATGGTAACACTCAGGGCCTATGAATGAACTTGGTGAACCAAAAACAATGATAGGAGTTTCTATAGCAAAGTAACAGAGTCAGGAGTTTGACACATGGGCTCTCAAAAGGGAAACATAGTAAGCAAACAGGAAGAATAAATCTAAGTGGGCTTAACCAAACTCTCATTTCTCAAGGCCCCTTGAGCCAGCCACAGGGTTGTGCTCATAAATCTGGACACCAAAATGATAACACTGTTAATTATCTGTGTGTTGAGCCACTGTCATACTGCAGGACACAGACAAATTACTAGTCATTGTTAGAGATGAGGCCCAAGTGAGTCAGTAAAAGAAATCCACCCCTGGGAAATGGTGGGCCTAGAGAGTTTCTTGTTTGACTTTTCATATGTCACCCAAGCAATACTGGACTTTGATGTCTATTAGACTGAGCTTCCCAATCTGATCCCTGATCTCATAGAATTCTGAAAACAGCAAGAGAAAATCAACTCATTTACATACAAAAGAACTTCTAAAATGCAATCAGTGACTTAAGCAACAGAAACTATGCAGTCTAGGAGAGACTGGAAGAATATACTCAAGTCGCTGATAAATATAGGTGGAAAACCTTGCCAACCAAAAATACTCTGTAGTACTTCAGAAGAAAAGATAAAACTTTTCCTGAGCAAACAAAGCTGAGAGTTCATCACCACTAGACCTGCCTGGCACAGAATTAGTGAGTGTTTTGTTCCACTGTACATGTTGTTGTTGTTGTTAGGTGCCATCCAGTCAGTATCCAACTCATAGCAACCCCATGTACAACAGGTGAAACACTATTGTTAGTGCTTCTCTGCTGTTCATAGGGTTTCGAATGGCAGATTGACAGATTAATTGGTTGGGTTGCCAGGTCCGTCTCCCAAGCCTACAGCACCTGGTGTTCCCAGGCGGTCTCCCATCCAAGTACTAACCAGAGCCAACCCTGCTTAGCTTCGGAGATCTGACAGGTTTGGATGATGCAGGGCTACGGCTGCAGCCTCCACTGTACATAGGGTTGCTATAAAACAGACTTGACTCAATGGCATCTAATAACAACAGTCCTGCATTAAAAGATATGCTAAAGTGAATTCTTCAAAATATGAGGTAATAAAAAGTTGAATTACAAATTTTTATATGTGTTTGAAGTTGTTATCAGCCTAACATAGAAAAATTAAGCCTGAAATTATCAGAGGGAAACAACAAATAGTTGTAAGATATTTTATGTAAATTCTGGTCACCACAAAGCAGAAACTTATGGTAGACACACAAAAGATAAAAAGAAGGCCTCAAAGCACACTACTACAAAAAATGATTATCTAATCACAGAAGAAAATAGAAAAAGAAGAAGAAAAGAAAAACAGAAAAAATTAATCAACTGACAAATAAGTCCTTAACTATCAAAGATTATTTTAAAAATAAATGGATTACTTCTCCAATCCAAAGGCATAGATTGGCTGAGGAGAAGAAAAACAAGAGTCAACATTATGCTGACTGCAAGAAACATTTTAGCCTTAGGAATATACATAGACTGAAAAGGAAGGGATGGGGGAAAATATTTCATACAAATGATAGCCAAAATACAGCAAGGATAACATACTTACAAACACAAAAAAATAAACTTGTGTAACTCAAAAATTGTCACAAAAGGAGATCATTACATAGTGATAAAATGATCACTTTGTTAAAAGAATATAACAATTATAAATATCTATCCAAGACTGGAGTACCTAAATATAGAAAATGAGCATTAACAGAAGAGAGAAACAGACAACAGTATTATAATCATAGGAAACTTCAGTACTTATTTTCAACATTGGACACATCATCCAGACATAAAATCAATAAGAAAATATTTGATTTGAACTATACATTAAACCAAATGGAACAGATATATACAGAACATGTCATCAAACACCTACAGAATACACATTCTATTCCAGTGCATATGGAGCATTCTCATAAATTAGGCTATGAAACAAACTTAAGTAAATTTTAAAAGATTTAAATCATATCAATAAGTATTTAATGATAACAATATAAGCTAGATATCAATAATGGAATGAAAAGTGGAAAATTAACAAACATGAGGACATTAAACAACATACTCATAAACAACCAATGGTTCAAAGAAGAAATAAAAAATCTTGAGACGTGTGAAGATGGAAAGAGAACATACCAAAACTTATGTGATATAGCAAAAGCAGTTCAAAGGAGAAAGTTTATAGTAGCACATGCCTACATTAAGAAAAAACAAAATATCTCAGATAAACAATCTACCATTGCATCTCAAGGGACAAGAAGAACTAAGAAAAATTAAGCCTCAAATTATCAGAAGGAAACAATAAATATCAAAGTAGAAATAAATTAAAGAGGCATTAGAAAAACAATATAAAAGAATGAAGCTAAGAGTTGGATTTTTAAAGATAAATACAATTCACAAAACTTAAACAATATGAAGAAAGAGAAAGCAGGTTCACATAAGTATAATTATAAATGAAAGAAGAATCATTATTATTGACAGTACAGAAATACACAGGATCATAACAGACTACTATGAACAAATGGGGTAACCTAGAAAAAGCATATAGGAAAGAGAGAGAGAGAGAGAGAGAGAGAGAGAGAGAGAGAGAGAGAGAGAGAGAGAGTCAAGGAGCATCCATTGGAGGAATTGGCCCTCATGATTATGGAGACTAAGAAGTCCCACACCAGGTCATCTGCCCTAGGATGTCAGTAGCACAGCTCAGTTCAAGTTTGAAGACCTCAGAACAAGGAAAGCTGATTGTATAAGTCTTGGAGTTCCAGTGATGACAAACCTGGAGTTCTGATGTCCATGGGGGGGGGGGGAGAGAATGTTCTACCTCCAGAAGAAAGAGAAAATCTTGTCCTTGCCCCATGTTCTCTCTGGGTCCTTGACTAATTGAATGGTGTCCTTTGACCACATTGAAGGTAGTTCTTCCCCACACAGTCCACCAACTCCCATGTCCATGGTCTCTAGAAACACCCTCCTCAATACATGCAGAGGTAATGCTTTATCAGCCCTCTAGTGTTTCTTGGTCCACTCAATCTGATTCCAAAATTAACCACCGCACTACCCAAAGATATCTACAGACTCAATGCAATCCCTATTACAATTATAATGGTATTTTTCGCAGAAATAGATGAAAATAATCTTAAAAGTCACATGGAATCAGAAAAAAAAACATTAGAGCTAAAGTTACCTCAAACAAAGCAGAACAGAACAAAATTTTTTAAAAGTTGGAGTCATTATACTACCTGATTTCTAAATATAATACAAACTTATAGCAATCAAAACAGTACAGAATTGATGTAAAAACAGACATGTAGACCAATGGAAGAAAACAGAGAGCCCAGATATAAATTGACATATTATATGGTATTTTCAATAAAGATGCCAAGTACACACAACAGTAAAAAGACCACCTCTTCAACAAATGGTGTTGGGATAACTGGATATCCACATATAGAAGAAAGAAATTGGACACATCTCATATCACCTACAAAAAGAAACTCCAAATAGATTTAAAATTTCAATAATAGACTTAAAATTGTAACACTCCTAAAAGAAAACATAGGGGGAAACCTCTTGATATTGATCTGGAAATTATTTATATAGTTCTAAAAACACAGACAATAAAAATAAGAACAGGCGAGTGGGGTTACATCAAACTAATGCACAGCAAAGGAAGCAGTAAACAGATTGAAGACAGAACCTAAGTTGTTGCTGTTGTTAAGTGCCATGAGTCAAATACAACTCATAGCAGCCCTCATAGGGTTTTCAATGGCTGATTGTTTTGGGATTGCTTCAAGTGAATGGATTGCCATGTCCTTCTCCCATAAGAGAACCTGTAGGATGAGACAAATTACTTGCAAACCATACATCCACTAAGAGGTTTACACCCAAAATATTTAAGGAAACCAAGCAACTAAATAGCAAGAAAAATTAACTTAATAAAAGAATCGACAAGTGATCTGAATAGATATTTCTCAAAAGAAGACATAAAGAGGCACTTATAGGTATTTGAAAAACTGCACATTACTAATCATCAGGGAAATTCAAGTCAAAAACACCATGAGACAACATCTCATGCATGCTAGGACAGCTATTATCAAAAAGACCCAAGAGAACTTTAGATGAGGATGTAGAGAAAAGAAAATCCTATACACTGTTGATGAGGATGTAATTGATGTGGTTGTTATGGAAAACAGTATGGCTGTTTCTCAAAAAATTAAAAAGAAAATTGCCATATGATTCAGAAATCTTAATACTTACTGGGTAGATATCCACAGGAAATGAAATCAGTATGTCAAAAAGATAGCTGCCCTCTTGTTTATTGCAGCAAAATAGACAGCATATAGAATTCACAATAACCAAAATATAGATCAGCCTAAGTGGTCATCAACAGATGAATGGATGAAGAAATATTATTCAATCTTTAAAAAAGGATAGCCACCATTTGTGACAATAGGAATGAAAGTGGGGGACATTATACTAAATGAAATAAGCCAGGCACAGAAAAATAAATGCTACATGATCTCACTTACAGGGAAGATGGAAAACATGGAAGTCATAGAAGCAAAGAAGAGAGTGGTAGTTGTCCGAAGTGGGAAAGGCAGGTTATGGAGAAGTGAGGAGGTGTCGGTCAAATGGTACAAAGTTTCAGCTGGGCAGGAAGAATAAGTGCTGGAGAACTCATGGAGAGCAGGGTGACTGTGCTTAATAATACTGCATGTGTCCTTGAAATCTGCTGAGAGACTGATATTAAGTAAGTACTCTTGTGACAAAAAAGTAAATATCGGAGGAGATGAGTGTGTTAATTACTTTTGTTGCGGTAATCATTTTGCAAGGCATAGGTATATCAAAAGATCATGCTGTATACCTTAAGTATATATAGTTTTTGTCAGCTATACCTCAATAAAGCTGGAAAAAATAATAAAGTTTTAGCCCTGGGATTGTTCTTCATTAAATTCTCAAGTTCAGGAACATTCTGCCCTACCATTTACACCACCTATACTTTATGAACCATAAGTTCTACTAGTGCAACTTGGCAATTTCAAGCCTCACACTCTGTAGACACTTGACTCTGGTGTTTGAAAGTTTAGGCAACTGTTTTGCCATTGCATGACATGGGCTATCATGACTCGTTTTCCACTAGCAGTAAAGACTGTACTTCCTCTCAGGCTAACCACATCAGAGGCCTAATTGGAGAGTCCCGTTTTCAATGTTCTGTTCCCTTAGAAACACTCTCAGTACAGAGACCTGTCTCAGCCAGACTTTCATCAGAAAAACAGAAGTCATTCAATGTATTGGGGATGTAAACAGTTTCAGCTAGGAATTAAGGGTTTGTGTGATCTTTGGAAAAGCTAAAGGCATAGAGATCAAAGCAGCCAATACTGGCGATATCAGACTGAAGCACCAAAGTGTGTATTGCTTAAAAATCTGCCAGAAAACTGACAAGAAGTTGGTCCCACCTCTGTTACCCTGATAATGATGGTGATGAGCTCACTGAGAAGGCACTGCAAACGTCACCATTGTCGGAGAATAACTTCTCCTTTTCCACCTTCCAAATCACATATGAGTTAATACTGGGAAAACAATCTACCCTAGAATATGAAGGGAAAAGATTCTGGGACATATAATTCCTGGCTTTGTTTCCACAATGCAAGTAGAGACCTGATGCATGTACACAATGATGCCTCGTTGAGAACAGGCAGCACAGGGCAATTATTAAAAGCAATGAATCTTTAAGAATGGCATTCAAGGTTTGCAAATCAAAAAGATCACACTTAGGGTAGGGGTGCTCTTGTTGTTGTTGTTAGGTGCCATTGAGTTATGTCGGACTCATAGAGACCCTCAGAGGGTCTTTAATGGCTGACTGTTTCAAGATTGCTTTGAGAGTGGATTGCCATGTCCTCCGCCCGTTTTTGTGGTATGGGGGATCAAATGCAGGTCCTCAGAGAGTGTGGATCAGCACTCCACCAAATGAGCTAAACCCCAGCCCCAGGGTTTCTCTAGAAAGGTCTAATTCTCAGCATAAAGATAAATGATTATTCTGCCTAGCCCAATACCCATTCTGTCTCTGCCTTATGAGAAAAAAAAAATCAGAATATAAGATTCCATCAATTCTCCAAGAGATTTCTTGGTCTCCACTGCCACAAGTCTAGAGCAGATAATTGTCATTTCTCACCTAGAAGTCTGTTTTATCTTCTCTCAATTTTCTCCACCTAACCTGATATTTCCAGAGTCAAATCAGATGACACTTCCCTCCTTAACATTCTTCTACCAGGTGTCTACACCCTACCTAGAGGTTCATTTACACTAAACTCCATCCAGGTTTTAACTGTGCCCTATTTTCCTGCTCACACATGGCTCCCTTTGCCTATTACCTCCTCTCCTCTTTCCTATTCAATACTCCACTTTCTGTGGCCTTTTCTTTGAACAAGCAAGTCCCAAACTCATTCAAGTTTTAACCTTGATGCGATTTCTTCAGGTAGCCCTTCCCAATCTGCAGGCTCTCCTATCCCCTTTTGTTCCTTCAGCTTAGAGCCTATTCTAGAGCCACGCTTAGTCACAGAGATTGGATTCCCTCGGCATATTTCAACATGGATGCCAGGAGCAGAAGGTGAGCTACAACAGGAAAGAGACTGAGCCTGCTTCCTCAAGATGGAAGCCAAGCTGAAAACTGCAACCTGGGATGAAGCTCAGCTTCCAACTGGGACATGAGGGACTTTCAAGGTGTCTCCCTGGACAACATCATGGGAGCCAAAGCACCCAGAGAAGGATTTACAATGACCAAAAAGGGGGAGCTTGAGGACCATAAGAGATTTAAAAATTGTCCTCTTTCTTCTGATACTGTACCTGATTATATGTTCCTCACTCAGTTGAAAGGACAGAATCAGCACAGTATCTCCCACAGAATAGGTCCTCAAAAGTTCTTGTTGGATGAAGGAATGAGTGAGGAAATGGGTGAACAACTGAATGAGGAAAGAATTCTTCCTGATTTCCTGTCAAAGGAAGTCAAGACTTCTTTGTTCAGCTAAGAATGGCCTTCAAAGATGGCTGGCATCTGCTGGTGTGTCAGAAGATGCACACCTTAGACAGTGTGTGTGTCCAAACCATGTTTGGTGCTTCTTATAACACCCAGCTGTGCTTTCTTGTGTGGTACCTTTTCTGAAACCATGTGGACAAGTATTTCTACCACCTTAACCTTCTTGAGATCAGTACTTTTTCTCCAGTGCCTTACAAAGAAACTGACAGAGTAAGTATTCATGAATGTCTATTGAATAAAAGACTATAAAAAGTTACATTTCTTACAGGCTACTAAATACATGATTTTAGTGAATATAAGTCCAAGTCATTTTACAGTGCTCCAAATAGAATTATTGGCAATTTAATTTTACATGTTAATCTATCCATAAAGTAGGTTTATTTTTATAATTATTCTTTACTATTTCAATGTAATAGAAAGTTCTGTATCAAATCACAGTATTTTTAAAATAGATTTAATATGTAGAGATATATCCCTATACATTCTTTTGTTTCAGACAAAAGAACTACTAAAAGTAAGGTGTAGAGCTAGCCATCAATCTAAAAAAAAAGTTGTTATGCTGCAACAGAGAAAACTTCTACAGCAATGAGAAAGTTGGTATTTCTCATGGTGTGTGTTTCCATCCTTTACACAATCATGGGTAAATGCTGTCAATTTCTGGCTCTTTGAAATTCTTTGTTTTGTGCCTTATGTATGATTACTTTCTTTTAGTCAATCCAGATTGAGTACAATAAAAAGTTCAGGTATTTTTCCCTGACTAAATTACAATTGCATTCACCCTACCTCCCTTGTTGTTGTTGTTAGGTGCTGTCGAGTCGGTATCCAACTCATAGTGACCCTCTGTACAACAGGGGAAACACTATTGTCAGTGCTTCTCTGCTGTTCATAGGGTTCTCAATGGCAGATTGATTTTTGGGAGGGGGTTGCCAGGTCCTTCTCCCAAGCCTACAGCTTCTGGTGTTCCCAGACAGTCTCCCATCCAGGTACTAGCCAGGCGCGACCCTGCTTAGCTTCTGAGATCTGACGGGATCGGATGCCACAGGGCTACCGCTGCAGGCCTACCTCCCTTAGAGAAGACCCAATCATCTCAATTGGAGTTTGGGGCATCCCAAAGGCTACTACCACATATTTGGAGGCAATTTTCAGGTTTATTACCACAGATGGCTAATCTCATCCTTTATGATAATTTGGTGTGGCTATCAGCCTGTGAACCCAAGCTCCTCATTCCCAGAGTCTTCATGGGAGAGGTCCTGAGTGAGCCCCAGGGACGGCCAATATCCTACAAGAAAAGCACAGACAAAGCTGGCATGTGGGCTGCCCATGGTCCATTAAAGGCTTCCAAATGGAGACTGCCCCTTACTTTCAGAAAAGTAAATTGAAGATGGCTACTGCTTGGGGTAGGGGGTTAGAATCTAAAGTACCCAAAACAATGCAGTGATATTTCATTATCAAAGGTATTATGATTCTCACTCTTTCAAATCAATAGTCTAGCACAAAATAGCTAAACAGAGTCTTTATGGCATCAAGCATTTATGTTGCCCAAAATTAAAGATACAGGCCATTTGGCCTTTAAATGGAAATTAACTGTGAGCAAACTGCATATTAGAGCTCTCTGTTTGCCTCCATTTTTATGCCTTCCCTGAAACTCTCAGTGTCCATGAATGAATCACTTGGGCATGGTCTGTGGTCCCTCACATAGTTTTAGACACAGTCAGAGCAGACCATATTTAAGCACAACTCTGCAAAATTAATTCCAGCAGAATTAGCAAGTGCTCACAAGGGTATGCTATGGTGTGCTCTCTATCGCAGGCTTGTAGGGCTATCTTGGTGTGTGTGCCCCAACATGCCTCTATGAAGTCACGCAGAGGTGGCATCCACAGGAAGAATGGGCAAAACGGAAATAGTTAAAAATTGCAGCTTTGTATTTTGTGACAATGTCATCTCTTTTACCATCAATGTAGAAATAAACTTTGTAATTGGGAAATGGATCTCTAAAATGATTCTTCTATTATTTTTTCAGCTTAAATGAATGTAAGTTTTTAAGTAATCAATGAGCACTTAACAAGCACAGAGTCATTATTTTTAATAGGATCATTAGTGTATTTTTTTCACAAAATGGTGGTGGTTATTGAATCTATACTGCCTGTGAATAAAAATGTCAGATTTCATTATTACTATTCTCTAGTAAAGTTTTATGGGTACATTGTATTCCATAGTGTACATAGCACTACTACTTTGTAAATCATGCAATTCCCTCTCTCTCTTTCTCTCACTGTCTCTCATGTATCAATTCATATGTATATACACAAATGTATGTACATGGCTAACACATTGTTCAAATATTTCAGATCCACTGACCATTAAATGATCTCAATTTATTCATACTATTTGGCTTAATAAATCATATGTTACTTTTTTACATTTAATGTTGAAAATATCAGACTCACAATACATTAACTCTGATTTTATCCTCTTAATCTATATTCCAGTCATCTCAATTGATTTCTTGAAGATGCATAACAAAAATGTTGGCTTTTTCCTTTTTGCAAGCAACTCATGACTAAATTCTGAAAGGACAGAGATGATCTGCTTCCAAAAACAGCACAAATAAAGACAAACTACAGACCTACCACATGTGATACTAATGAATTAAAAATGTACACAATTCAGTACATGTGAGCACTAACCATCTGATAGAATGTCAACATTATAAGAGTCCCATAAAGCAACTGAGTCACATAAAAAAGAAGCTATAGCTAAGAATCATTGATCGGTTTCACAGATTTTCACATTTCTCCCAGTAATAGGGTATTATATTCTCCTTATCCAATTGAATAAAAGGCAAATCTTGGGAATAAAATGTTTAATCAAATAGCAACAAACGAAAGAGTCATAAAATGCAGCAGGGAGGCTGACAGGAGTTTCAATTCATGTCTAAATTATGTTCTGTATGAAATTCAGGCATATTCAGGTAACTTTACAGGATTTGGTATCTATAGGATTTATAGCTTGAGCTCCAACAAAATCAACTGGGAAATGACCGCCCACAAAGGAGAGAGTAAGGCATGCAAGTGTGAGACTATTGTGCTATCCAGCTGTACCTATGAAGGTATTATTTATGCCCAACATGTTGCTTCTCACCTAGTTTTTCTTTTAGCCGATGGACTCACACATGAGTTAAAGGAAAAGAAGGCTGGAAGTTTAACTTCCTTCATAAACACTTCACTAGATCATATTGCATCTCATCACAGCACTGCTTTAGTGGTCCCTTTGTGTCATTTCTTTGAAAACTCTAAGGCAGGGAGGATTTTCCCCTACTTTAGAGGGTACATATAAAGGACCTCATCCTCTCATTAAAGTCAGAAGTATTATTGGGGTTACACGTGGGGATTTGGCACATTGGAATTCCAGTGACATTCGGTGACATCATGTCACCGATGTACATGAGCAGGAGACCCCAGTTACCTTCTCTGAGTATCGTAAGTGCTAAAGGAGGTAGAAAACAGCAAAAGGACAAAGCAATGGAAGGGAACAGTTGCAATAGTCACCTGATAGCTGAAGATTCTGTGTTCCTCATACATGTGGAACAATAGCCTCATGCATTTTCCACTTAAGGGTTATAAGAAAAAAAAAGACTTCAGTGACCTCACCATAGATCAAACACCCTACCTTAACGAAAAGAGAGTTTCTGGGTGTATTTATTGCACAATTATTGTGGTCTCATTTTTACCTCTAAACTATAATAGGTCTGGGATTTAGCTCAGTTGGTAGAGTGCTGCGCTGCAGTCTCTGAGGTCCCAAGTTCAATTCCCAGCACCCCAAAAATGGGAGAAGGACCTGGCAATCCACTCCCAAGGCAATCCTGAACCAGTCAGCCATTGAAAACCCTATGAGAGTCGCTATGAGTTGGATACTGACTCGATGGCACTTAACAACAACAATAACAACAAACTATAATAAGCCTACAGCTGTGCCTGGGAATGCCAGGTACCTCAGAGACTGCAGAACAGCACTCTGCCAACTGAGCTAAACCCCAGGCCAAGAAGGTCATTGTGTAATGATAACAGGGTCAGTAAAGCCAGAAGATGGAAAATTAAAATATATTTGCACATAAAAATGGAACATTCAAATATTAAAGCAAATATCATTGCATTCTTTGAATGTAATATAATAATAGTAGAAGAATAATAGTAGAAGACTTCAAAGCCCCAATCATATCAATGGACAGATCATCCAGATAAAAAATCACCAAGAAATCAGATTTTAACTACACTGTATACCACAAGGACCTAAAGGACATTTACAGAATATTCCTTTGAACAGCTGCAAAGGAAACATTCTTGAATCGTACATGGAACACATAATTTTCACACAATACATTGAAATCCATGGGATACAGCAGAAGCAGTACTAAGACTGAAATTTATAGCAATAAACACCTACATCGAAAATTAGGAAGAATTCAAATAACTTAATGTGGCACCACAAAGAACTAAAAACAAAAGAACAAACCAAGCCTCACGTTAGTGGAAGAAAAGAAAGAATAAGAAATAAACAAAATAGAGATTTGTAGAAGAATACAAAGTACCAGAAAAAGAGTTGTTTTTTGGAAAAGGTCAATAAAATTGGCAAACCTTTAACTAAACAAATAAAATCGAGGATGTAAAAGGAATGTTACAACCAAAACCAGAGAAATACAAAGGGTTACTAGAGACCATGAACAACTACATACCAATAAACTACAAGTCTAGAAACAATGAACAAGTTTCTTATACACATAATAATGCCCCAAGATTGAATTATGAAGAAATAGAAAACTGGAAGAGACCAATAATGAATAATGACATTGAATAAGTGATAAAAAAAAAAAGTCTCCCATGAAAGACAAACTCAGGGCCTGTTAGATTTACTGCTGAGTTCTATGAAACTTTTAAAGAAAAACGAATATAAATTCTGCTCAAACTATTCAAAAAACTTGAAATGGGGAGAATTCACTCAAATTCATTCTATGAAGCTAGCGTCACTCTGACACCCAAATCAGACAAGAATACAACAAAAATAGAAAACTATAAGATAAAGAAAATAAAAAGGGGGGAAAGAGAAAAACTTGCAAACCAAATCCAAAGTACCAATGACAATCAATCTTCAGACAAATGGGAAATAATTCTAAAACCTGTGAGGAGCCATAAATGACCCCACATAGCCAAAGGTATCTTGAGCAAAAAGAACACAGCTGGAGCCATCACACTGTCTGCGCTCAAAGTATGTTACAAAGCAAGAACCACCAAAGCAGCCTAGGACTGGCATAAAAACAAACACGTACAACATGGAGCAGAATAGAAATTCCAGAAATAAGTCCACACTTTCATGGCCAAATGGTTTCAACAGGGCACCCAGAACACACTTGAGGAGAGGACACTCCCTTCAATAAACATTGCTGGAAAAATTGGATGATTTCATGCAGAAGAATGGAACTAGACTTCTATGTCTCATCAGTTACAAAAATCGGCTCAAAGTGAATTAAAGACTTAAATGTACAACCCCAAAATATCAAACTACTAGAAGAAAATATAGGAGAAATGCTTCATGACATTAGTCTGGGTAAAAATTGGATAGGACCTCAGAGGCACAGGCAAGAGAAACAAAAATATAAAAATGGGATTACATCAAACTAAAAAACCTCTGCAAAGAAAAAACAAAGTGAAGAGAAAACCTGCAGAATGGGAGAAAGTAGAAACTATGCATCTGACAAGGAGTTAATGTCTATAATATAAAAGGAACCCAAAACTAGATAGCAAAAATTAAGACAAACAATCTGATTAAAATTGGGCAAAAGATGGGGACAGATATTTCCTAAGAGAAGACTTAAATAACCAATAGGAAAATACAAAAAACAACAACTAACAAAGAGGAAACAAACCACGACAACCCCATTGGAAAGGGCATTAGAAGATTTAGAACATCAGCCAGGGAATTTGCTCCGGACCAAACACCATTGCCTAACCCAGCATTCAGAGCTGGAGACTGAGTTTTACTCCTGTCTTCCATCTTCCTGATTACTGACTCCAAACAAATAATTTGCCCTGATTGTGTCTAGATGTTTTCACCTGAAAATGAGAATAATAATGAGATCTGAGTTCACTCAGATAACAAGCTATTAACTATTAAAAATGATATTAATAGGAATAACGCAATTTTGTTCTGATTCTTAACTCCGCCACAAATGCAGGACCTATAATCTCTACCCTAGTGCCTTTCACCTCCCACGAAATGTTTGCTTCACATTCTCTGAGGGCTGTCTTAACATAAACTCAGAGAGAAGCCCTACCCACCAGGCGCAAGGACTTGTCTGCCAGGCAGCTGATACCTCGATGCCTCTTATAGGATGCTACTTCACTCAGATGGATTTCATGGATTATTAAAAAAGGTGCACTTCTGCTTGCTGACAAATAGGAGTAAGGCAGATAAAGTACAGTAAATTAGCTCTCAAAGCAGTATGAACCAAATTAATGGAGTGGTTTAAGTCCTGTATAAAACAAACATAAGACTAATAACAGCTGCAGTCACCCCAGGAACACGTTTGCTCTTTTCTGTGAAGGCCTCATGTGACTGAAATGGGTGAGACTGTGGAGGGATGAAGTCAGAGGTCCGCTAGCTAAATAAAAGTACATTTTCCTAAAACATACCATGAAAGGCAGTAGAGCATTCTAACATTAACATGTTCCTGGCATTTTTATCTCAATGTGTGACTTCTTCCCGGAAGGTCATTGGAATTTATTATTACTTAGAAGTTAAAAGTCTAAGAAAAAAATGGTCAAGAACTCAGAACAAAAACTACATAAGTTAGTTCAAGATCTTGCTTTGGTTGAAAAGTGCAAAGGAGAGTCAGTAATGCAAAAGTACCTTACTAGGGGTCACTAATATCTCAAAGGGGTTGGCGCTTAGCTCAGTTGGTAGGGTACCTCTCTATGCCCTCTGAGGCCCTAGGTTTGATCCCCAGAACTGTAAAGAAGGAAAAAGATGAAAGAAAGAAGAAAAAAAGAAAGTAAGGGGGAGGGAGGGGGGAAGCAGAGAGAAAGAGAGAGAGAAGGAGGAGGGGGAAGAGAAGAGGAAGGGAGGGAGGGAGGCAGGGAGGGAGGAAGAAAAGACCCAGCAGCCCACTCTCAAATCAGCCTGCCACGGAAAACCTTATGAATAGCAGAGAAGCACTGACCTAGTGCCAGGCATGGCACAATGTCAGGGAACATTTTATTCTGTTGTGCATAGGGTCGCTATGAGTTGGACCTGACTCAATAGCACCTAACAACGACAATGTCTAAAAACTCCCATGAAGAATAAATACTTTGAACATAATTTTTTTTACTCGGTTAAACAGAAAATATTCTGAGCAATGTAACATCAAAATGCTGTCAGATATTTATGCCTCGGGCAGAAAAATATTATTTTTTTTTTTTACTCAGCCAATGTTTTCCCAAATATAAAGGCTGAGAAAAAAAAGGCTGACACATAGGTAATTTATTTGGGAAATGATGCTCTGGAGAGAAAATAAGTTACAAGGAAAGTGAATCGGGGAAGGAGGAAAAGCCAATACAGCAACTTAAATGGGCAACTGGTAGTCAGTCCTACGAGACTTTCTGAAGCCTCTTATAAAGTGAGTCTCAAAATGAAACACTTGGACGGTAGGGAGCAGGATTTATCCATTGCCAATAGTAGCCCCGTGGGCTTAAAAGTAAGATATATTTTGGTAAGCATCCCAGATTGTAGCATCAGGAAAATATTCTGAAAGGAAAGAAGAGATAATACAGTGCAGTTCCAATTAGAAAGGCTTTCAGGCTTCAAACACTTCGTTGAACCTGCCATGGCAGCAAGGCTGGGAGGACAGATCGGACTTAGTGGACGTGAGTGGAATCGAGTGGGGTCCACTAAAGCCCAACTCTCTATCACTTGTTGCTGTTGTTCGGTGTCATTGAGTTGCGTCCAACTCATAGTGTCCATATGTATTACTGAACGAAACACTCCCTGACCCTATACCGTACACATGGTCTTTTTATGTTTGAGCCCATTGTTGCAGTCACTGTATTTCTTCTCATTTTGAGTCATGCCACATCAGCAAAAAGAGGTCCCGGGGTCTTTAATCCATTCCTGTCTTTAAGGTCAACTCTACTAAAGGTCAACTCTTCTCCAATCTTTTCTTGTGTGCCTTCCAGCTTGGAGGGCTCATTTTCCAGCACTATAGTTGACAGTGCTTCTCTGCTATTCATAGAGTTTCCAATGGCTAATTGTTTCAGGAGTGGCCTGCTGGGTCCTTTTCCCCAGTTTGTCTTAGGCTGGAAGCTCAGCTGAAACCTGTCCACCATGGGTGGCCCTGCTGGTATCTGAAATACCAGTGGCATAGATTTCAGCATCACAGCAACACCAACACCACATACACAGCACGACAAGCTGACAGACATATGAGGGGTCTATCACTTAGATTTCTGTTAAATAAAACATTTTAGGGTTATTTAAGGTAAGAATGGCCACAATTTTTGCACACAATTAATAAGGAGTCATGGGAACAGACACATTAGTAAACTGACACACACCACCTCCTCCAGCATGACCACTGCTCATCAGCAGCCAGCATGTCAGCTGATCTGAGTCACTTGCCTGAAGAGTGACCCAGACTTTCATGCATGGAGGTCTGCATTCCGAGCGTGCCCTGTCCTTGGCCAGCCTGGATTGTGACAGTCACTGTTCTCCCTGGTCAGTGGGCAGAGAAGCACCCCGAGCTACACAGCGAGTCCTGTGGGTTCCAGGTGTGTGAAGCTCTGACCTCTGTTTCAGCAACACCAACTCCTCCTGAGAGTTGGACCAATGACCCCATCAGCATCCTCAGTCTGCTGTGTGCCTGCTGCTACAGGGGCCCAAGGCGCCTGCCAGGAGCAAGTTGTAAGTGTAGTTTTATGCTCGGTGGGCCTGGTCTGTTCCTGATGGGACTTTCCCTTTGCTGTCGTCAGCCCCAACCAGAAGCCAGGACCTCTAGTCTGGCATAGCCTACAGCTGTTGAGACAAAACACAAACTCCTCAACTGGGGCACTGGAAGGTCATGGTAAGAGAGTCAGGCCCACTACTAAGCTTTGGTTCAGAGTCTCAAGGTTGAGTTGACTTGGGGGACAGTATTCGTTCCTGAGGACTGGTGTAGCCCATCACCACAGATGTTGTTGTTGTTGTTGTTGTTGTTGCTGTTGCTGTTGCTGTTGTTCAGTACCTTCAAGTCAGGTCTGACTCCTAGCCACCCTCTGTACAACAGAATGAAACCCTCCCTGACACTGTGCCATGCCCAGCACTAGTCAATGCTTCTCTGCTCTTCATAGGATGGCTGATCATTTCACAAGTGGGCTGCCAGGTCCTTCTCTCATTTTTTTTGGACTGGGAATCAAACTCAGGGCCTCAGAGGTCTCAGAGAAGCACTCTACCAACGGAGCTAAATGACAGCAACTTAAAAACAAGGAAAATTTATTCTTTTAAGATCCACAAGGCTAGAGGTTTGAAATCGCGGAAGACTCCCTGGAAGAATCACCCTTTGCCTCTTCCTAGCTTCTGAAGGTTCATGTCGATCCTCTCTGTTCCTTGGCTTCAAAGGTATCACCCCAATCTTTGCCTCCATCCTTACATGACTTTCTTATCTGTGTTTCTGTGAGTCTGTGTCCAAATTTCCCTCTTCTTGGGAGGCCAGCAGACATTAGATTTAAGGTCTACCTTAATCCATCTTATGTTCATCACCTCTGCAAAGACCCTCTTTCCAAATACTATCACACTCGTGGGTTCCACGTGGACAGGAATTAGTGTGGGAGGGGACACAGGACAGGGACACAGAGCATACACCTGCACAGAGGTGGCCTCCATGGGGAGTACAGTCCCTTCCCTGGGCTTCCCACCAGCTGGTGATTTATCTGAGCCCCTAACAGACCTTCCTACATCCCATTATCTATGCCATGCACAGATAGCAATATGGCCCAGAGAGGTTAAACTGCTTGCCCTCATCTACACAGCTGGAGAGGATCTGCAGGCAGAGTCACACTCAGTCTTCCATCTCTAAGTTAAGTCCTTTCTCATTTAACAAGTATTTCTTCTAAGGATTATTTTCCCAAATGTTTTGTCTCCACAGATGAACACATGCCCTTATTCCTAGTCTCCTGCTCTGTTTGGAGAAGCTACTAAGCACTCTTCCGCATCAAGTGGAGAGGCAGGGAAGCCTGGTTTTGAGTTCAAATCCTGCCAGTTCCTGGTTCTGGAGCTTGTGGTCTTTCTAGACCCCAATGAGTAATATATAAATTGAGGACAATAATAATCTATCTCACTTAGGGAGTGGATTGTATAAAATATTTATAAAGATTTCAGCACAATTCTTGGTACATAGTGAGTGTTCCCTATATTACAATTGTCACTGAGAACTACAACATTGTGGGGAAATGTCAGAATAGTCACTTTGTTCATTTCCTTTCCTTCCTCCTACCAGGGATGTTGACTTGATGGCTGGAAATGTGGTAGCCATCTTGGACAAGAAAGGCATATTGAAGGCAGAAGTCAGTATACTAAGAGTAGTAGAGCAAAAGGAAGGCAAGGAGTCTGTACTGCCGATGATGGTGGAGCTGTCATACCATCCCCAAACCGCAGCCTCCAGATTTCTCTCATATTAGCAAAGAATAAAGCTCTATGCTATTTAGCCAACTTATTTGGCTTTATTGTTTTACACAGAAAAATCCAGGCCTAACTGGGACAGTGGGCTGGGATTTAGCTCAGTGGGTAGAGTGCTGCGCTGTAGTCTCTGAGGTCCCGAGTTCAATTCCCAGCACCGCAAAAATGGGAGAAGGGCCTGGCAACCCACTCCCAAGGCAATCCCGAAGCACTCAGCCATTGAAAACCCTATGAGGGTCGCTTTGAGTCGGATACCGACTCGATGGCACCTAACAACAACAACAACAACTGGGACAGTAAATAAAATTGAAATCCCATTCTCTAAAATTTATCATTGTACTGAGAAGGCCATGGAAATGCCTAAGTTCAAAACCAAAAGGGAAGAGAAGAGAATGATCGCATTTTAAACTCTGTGCTTCTCACTCCAAGAGCGGGAAAATATCAGAGAAGGCAAAAATCCATGTAGACCAGATGAACCAAAGTTTCCCAGCAGAAGGGGAAGCCTGAATGGGGAAGCTTGGAAGAAGTCGAGGATTTAGCGAAGGGACAAAGAGAAGTGGAACTCGCAAACTGTCAACCAAATAAAGGGTGGAGAAAAGACTCAGAAGGAAAGAAGGAAACAATTACCAAAAAAAAAAATTCTGAAGTATGCATGAAAGCAGTGTCCTTAGGGAGGAAAGTATGTGGGTTTTCAAGTGTGACCAAAGCACCAACTCTCAGCTAATGTGGTGAAAAGAATAACAAAGAATGGAAGGAAATGGACGGTTCTTGTAAGAAATGTTTAGTCTGGTTGCAGCAATAGAAATCGCTCCTCCTTCATGTACCCAAATCCCTGATAATTATTAATAGCTTGTCATGATGGCAGGTGAAAGCTGTGAAAAAAGTGTGACAAAATTTCAAAAATATGAGCACAGTAAGCAGAAGAGAAGAGAGCATAAACAGAACAGGGTTCCACGAGCATACAAAAGAATGTATTTATAAGAAAGGAATAATTTGCGGTCCTGCGGGGGTTTTCTTTTCTTTTTTTGTTCTAATTTTTTGTTTGTTTGTTTCACTTCTTCCAGTATTTCAGCTGCTCCTCCGAAATAAGGAAACAGATCTGGGAAAAACAATTCTCAGCAGAGATTGACTCACATAGATGACTTGATTTTAGTAAACTTCCTTTGCAGAACGTCACACTCACAGAAGTTATATGTGTATTGATTCATGCCTTTTTAGTCGCAAGTAATAAAATCCAATCCAAGCTAACTTAAGCAGGAAAGGTGAACTGGCTAAATGAATCCAGCTCATTCCTGCAATTGCAAAGGAAGAATGAGGGCAGAGACTCGCGGAAAGTACTGGAACTAAGAAGCTAAAAGCAATCGCAGTTTTCTCTCAGCCTTGTCTCAGCTTATTTCTCCATGTATGCTTCTCCCTGTCTCTCTGCAGACAGTTCCTCTGCCTCTCACTCCATGGGTCAGCCAGGTGAGTCCTCACTCCCTGCTCTCCCTCCAGCTCCCCGGTTATCATCTCTACCTTAAGAGACCATCCCAAATTAAAACACATTCTGCGAGTCCCTGTTTCAAATTCCCAGAGGAGAAAATGTGACTCTCACATCGGCTGCAGGTCCAGCGCGGCCTGCAAACCCCTGAATAAACTCGGTTGGTATAGCACTGCTCTGTACTCTCTGAAGACCTGGGTTCCATCCCCAGCACTGCAAAAATGGGAGAAGGACGTGGCAGTCCACTCCTGAAGCAATCTGAAAAAAACAGCCATTGAAAACCCCATGAGGTCGCTATGAGCCAGGCAGGACTCAAGGCACCTGACAACAGCAGTCTCTCTAACTCTTCATTGAGCCACCCTCCTCTCCCATCACTGTGCTCTGAGCACACTGGTCCTTTGCTGTTCTTAGAAAATAGCAAGGTCTGTCCCTCCCTCCTCAGGGACTGCACATTCACTGTTCCCCTTGACAAAAGCATTCTTCCTGCAGGAATGGGCGAAACTGACGCATTCTCTCACTTGCACCTCCCTTTAGATGGCATGGCCTCTGAAAAGCCTGCCCTGAATCCCATCTTAAATAAGAACTCCTGGCCCATCACCCCAGTTATTCTCTATCACTGGACATTATTTAATTTCTTATTTGGTTTTTGTTGTTGTTAGTGGTGGTGGTGGTGGTTTTGTTGTTGTTGTTGTTTGTTTGTTTTTGTTTTTGTTTTGAGTGACGTTTTCTCTATATAGCACAGGCTGGTCTCAAACTGGCAATCCTCCTGCCTCGACTTTCTGAGTGCTGGGATTACAGGCAGGTACCACCATACCCAGCTTGTTCACTTTCCATTTTATTACTCATCACAGCATAACTGTGTCCTTTCTTATTTGTTCATTCACTTGGATAACATCCATCCTCCATAATTGAGTACAATAAGGAACATGTTGAAGACACTAGTAGGCTCCAAACAAACATCTCTCTTCTCTGTTTGACTTACTACTAAGTCCTTATTTTGATTTTTTTTATTACTTAGCCCACCCTTAAATTGCATTGTGCCTCAACAGAAGCCTCCTCTCAGGTCCAGAAGTGGGTCTGGTTGGTCTAAGAGTCTGTTATGGTTTGCATTACATAATTAAGCCCTGACATCTGCCCTATTACAGAGTGAAAGTTCTGTGAGATTACCTATAGCTTTAGGGCTGAACCACTTTGAGACAAAATTTTGGTTACTTGTTGTTAGATGCCGTCAAGTCAGGTCTGACTCATAGCTACCCTATGTACAGCAGATCAAAATACTCCCCAATTTTGTGCCAGGCACACAATTTTATTTATATTTAAGTCCATTGTTGAAGACACTGTGTCAATCCATCTGGTGGAGGGGTTTCCTTTTCACATCGACCTGCCACTCTCCCAAACATGATGTCCTTCTCCAGGGATTGGTCCCTACTGACTACATGTCCAAAATACATAAGACACAGTCTAGCCATCCTTGCATGGGAGAAGGGCCTGGCAATCCACTCCCAAGGCAATCCTGAAGCACTCAGCCATTGAAAACCCTATAAGGGTAGCTATGAGTCAGATACCTACTCGACGGCACCTAACAACAACAAGCCATCCTTGCTTCCAAGGAGCACTCTGGTTGCATTTCATCTAGGACAGATCTGTTGGCTCTTTTGGCAGTCCATAGTATAGTCAATAATCATCTCCAGTACCATAATTCAAAAGCATCAATTCTTTTCCTGCCTCCCTGCTCACTATCCAGCTTTCACAACCATATCATGCGACTGACAATACCATGGCATGAGTCAGGCGCATCTTCGTCTTCAATGTGACATCTTTTCTTTTCAATGTTTTAAAGAGATATTTTGCCACAGCTTTTCCCAAAGCAATGTACCTTTTCATTTCTTGACTCCCAATACAATTTGCAACAGTGCATTTAACCATTATTTAATTCCTATCTCTCCAAATCTTATGTTCCTCCAAAAATTTGCCATAGTAAAAGAGGAATGCCTTCAAGACTTGACTGCTCAGGAAGGTGATCTGTGATAGCAGATTTCTTACTAAATAATAGAACTCAAAGACATAAGGCAATATTCTTTGTAGACACCTAATTTGTAGACATCTTTACCCCAAACATATCTATGCCATAGGTGAAATTTTTTACATTGTCTTCCTGAAGTTGCCTCTGAACTTAGTCTACTTACATCTGCCATTGTCCTCTCCAGTTCAGTCATTAGTTAGAATACTTTAGAATTTATTTTTCAGTGTTTCATATTCCCAGTCTATAAATGGAAAGAGCTGGATATTTCTCTCAGTTGACTGCGTTCTAAATGTTGTAGCATTTCTATGAAACACGTGGGCCACATAGGGATAATAACATTACATTGTTCATTCACTATGTGTGTCCTAATAATATAATTCTTTCCTGAATTTCATGAATGCTAGCTGGGCACCTACTGAATGCAGCAGAACCCAGTGAGTCAAAGTGTGATACTTCGGACTGAAGTTTTGCCATTTTATATTCTAAAGGCCTCCCTTAGAGCAATTTGCAGAACAATAGAAAGAGATGAAAAGTAGGCCCAAATCCACCTATCCATTTATCCATCTCTTCACTCATCTTTTCTTCTTTAATTTAAACATGTCAGATTCTGGATTTATTTTAAACATAGACTCGTCCATGTTTGTTGGTGAATTGACTGTGTGATGAGAGAAAAATATAAAACAAGAATATCTCCTGGTCGTTTGTGCAACCAGCTGCCATGAAAATGCCAGGATGGCATTTACCAGGATGGGAAAGAGTGAGCACAGGGTGCTGGGTTAGGGGAGAAAACTAACAAGCAATCTTTTGTGTCTGTTAAATTTCAGATCCCTGTAGATATCCAGTGCAGAGGAGGGATAGAAAAGCCTGGAGTGCACCCCTTCAGAGGTAGGCTTGAGAGGCATCAGCACCGTACATGGCGTTTAAAGCTAGGGGGAGAAAGGAAGAGAGGGAGGAAGCGGACGTAGCAGTGCAGATGTATTTGAAGTACCCAGGTAACTGGGACAGTAACCGCGGGAGGTGTGTGCGGTGCTACTGTGACATCGACCTGGTAGGTTCTGGAAGGCTCGTCGAGAGCTGACCAGGGTGAGTGCTGAGCACTTTTTTCCCATGAGAAATAATGTGAAGGTACTTATTGGTTCTGGCACCATAGCGAGCAGTTAACTCAGACACATACACCACTCACGTACTTAGCAATAAGTTATTTGTCTTTTTTTTAAATTCAATTATTGTTCCGTTTTCCTCTTCTACATTTAGCACTAGAACATTTCTCGGGTACCGTGATGACCACATGGTATATGTATGTATACACATGTACAAGACAGACACAAGATCATGAAACAGCACCAAGACAGGTCATTACCACTTGAAATCCATATGCAAAGTGTCACTTTCCCCCCTGTTTCACCTGCAAGGGTCACCTTTAAGCACAGCATCTCATACAGGTTCTATCAAGGTGGTCAAGTGCCCAGCAAGTGATGGAACGCTGAACTAGGATTCTCTTGAAAATACTGGTTGAAGTCTGAAACATTTAAGCATGAGGCAGTTTGAACGCCAAGGTACTGCTGTATTTCAAAAGTCAGGTAAGGAAAACATTTCCCAAAGAAGAGCAGAAGGGATGATTAATTAAGTCCAATGTTGCTGACATATAAAATCAGATGAGGATCAAGGACAAACCACTGGATGTCACAAACTGAAAGATATCAAGGATCCCAATTACCTAATTCTCAGATCACATGGTTATTAATGTTAGGTGCCATGGAATTGGGTCTGACTTATAGCAACCCTACATACAACAGGAAGAAGTGCTCCCTGACACTGTGCCATGCCCAGCACTATGTCAGAGCTTCTCTGCTATTCTTGGGGTTTTCTTTCTTTTTTTGGGGGGGGTACTGGGGGTTGAACCCAGTGCCTCATGCTTGCATACTTTGTAAGTGCTGTAGCACTGAGCTGCACCCACAGTCCTTTTTTTTTTTTTTTTTTTTTTTTTTTTTTTTTTTTTTTTTTTTTTTTTTTTTTTTTTTTTTTTTTACTTTTTCAGACAGGGTATCTATAAATTATGCAGATTGCCTCTGATCTCAAACTTAGGATCCTCCTGCCTCTGCCTCTCGAGTCTCTGGGATTAAAGGTGTGTGCCACCGCACCCAGCTTTATACTTGGGTTTTCAATGGTTGCTTGTTTGGGGATTTTTTTCGGGAGTGGGCTGCCAGGTCCTCCTCCCATTTTTGCGGAGCTGGATATCAAACTCAGGGCCTCAGAGTCCAGAGAACAGCACACCACTAACTAGCTAAACCCCAGCCCCTCAGATCAGGTGATACCTTGTAAACCACTGTAAGGACTCTGGACTTCACTCCAGGAGAGGAAGGACCATCAGGTGGCATTAATGAAATGACCGAAATGAGCTGACGCCCATCTGCAGGTCACCCCTACTGTTCTAATCAGCCTAGATGGTGAGGAAATAACAGAAGAAGAAGGAAGCCAGGAAAAAACTGCAGCTGACCAGCACCAGGAACAGCATACAAGGTGCTGAGAAACAAGATTTTGCTCATATTTTGAGGGTAGAACCAACAGGATTTACAGACAGATTAGAAAAGCAGAATAAAAGAAGAAGAAGAATCAGAAGTGTCTCCAAAAATTTGGCCTCAACAACTGGAAGATAAAATTGCTGTATCAGTTAATGGCACTTACAAGAATTTGGTGAAATGTGCAGGTACAAATGAAGAGACTAAAGAGTGGTTAGCAGAGCTGAAGAAAATCCATGGGACATAGAAGAGAAGATCTAAGTACTAGAGATGATTGAAAAGTATGGCGAATGTTTAAATTTTAGAAGTGTATATCACAGTAAGAGACACATTACTATTAATCTCCCTGAAAGTCCTCCCCCAGCTTTGAACACAAATATCCCATTGTTCTTGCCACTTTCTGAAGCAGTTCTGAAAGGTGTCTTTCAGGTCTTCAGTTTCATCCTTCGCTATAACAAGGCTCCATGTCACACTTTGTTTCTGGTATGGCAATTTCTGTCGAGTAAAAACATTATGATGTGTTCCTCATCCACCTGAGTTGGTGGATCTTGCGCTGTGCAACTTCTGGCTCTTCCTCAAAGTCAAAATGACCACGAAAGGGAAGTGTATTGAATCAATCCAGGATATTGATGCAGCCACAACAGCACACTCACAAAAAGAGACTTCCAGAATTGCTTCAGAAAGTGGCAAGAATGATGGTCTAAGTGTGTTCAAAGCCAGGGGGAGGATTTTGAAGGGGGTGAATGGCAATGTGCCTTTTAAATATTCACTGTATCATTTGATCACACCTCTTATATCCAGGAAGAAGAAATGATCAAATGTATCAAAGTAGGTAGGTGAGTTAAGATGAGGGCTGTTGGCAGCCTAGAACCCAACTGCTCTCAGCCACGATGAGCCTAAAGCCAAGTCAAGCCATGTGGTTTGTGCTTCTCCCAGATGTTCAGCTCTGTGGGTGCAGCAGAGTAGGGGGAAGGTTGGATTAAACCAGGGATACACTTTTGCCTCAGTGAAAAACTGTTGCAATTAAATGTTCAGATCTCAGCTGTGCTGAAGGATATGAAAGCTAAGTGGAAGGAAAGATGACGTGGCAAATGGAAAATAACACGGAGTCCTGCCCTGTTCTAGGAGCTTTGAATTCCCTGTGATTCCTTGTGGTTCCCTGGGAAGTAAATGTTTCCATATATTTCACATGAAGAAATTGAGACTTAGAGAAACTAAATATTTTTTTCAAAAAAAAAAAAAAAAAAAAAATATATATATATATATATATATATATATATGGAGAGAGAGAGAGAGAGAGAGAGAGAGAGAGAGAGAGCAGCGTAACATGGATAAGAGAATAGGTTTTCCTCAGAGCCTCGTAGGTTGGACTGGAAGGGAGATTTGGTTTGTCCTACTGGGGCATGTCATTGGCTTAAGGGCCAGGCTGTGGCCGAGTCAGCTGGCCAGACACCAGGACACAGTTTCCTGCCATCAAAACCCCAGGTGGCAGACGCAGTCACCAGTTTGGCTAGGAATACATGGCGCCACCACTCACGAAACCACTCATTTGCTCCCATAAAACAGTCATCGCCTAGCGGGATGCCAAGAAAATCAATCATGACTAAAATCCCAATTTGGTTTGATTCACTGACCACGTGTAGACATGATCATAATGTTGGGTTATCATTCTTCATAATAACCATCTGCAAGTCTGCTGTAGCTGTCGGCTTGAGCAAACCAGTGATTTTCAGGTGAATCTACTTTAAAGCAAATTTCAATCTTAGGAATGAGTTGTTTAGTTCATGAGTGATCTCTAATTCAAAAAGAGAGTTTGCTGGTCTCTAAAAGCCAAAAGAAGTCTTAGAGATAACCATGCCCAGCCCCTTCATTTTAATAATTTTAGGAACCCCAATGTTACATAAAATGTCAAATATTGTCTTGTCTTGGATACTAAATTCTTAAAAAGAACACAAGAGAGAAATTCTCCTCAATTTTAAATATATTTTTAAAATATGTACATCTTATGAACTATTACTTATATGTACCATGTGATTTGCAAGTAATATGTGCTCAGTACCTGTTGCTAAATGTTAAACAGGCTGGCCAAAGGAAATGAAGCTATGGAACCTGGAAAAATTGTGAGAATTTCATATCCCTGAAAGTCTTCCATGCCAGGGGTTCATGTTCCTAAATAGGGACAGTATGGAGGAAAATGGGGACAGGTAGTAGATCCCATTTAAAATAACAAGAAGGAGGAGGAGGAGGAGGAGGAGGAGGAGGAGGGGGAGGAAAGAGGACGGGAAGAAGAAGAAGAAGAAGAAGTAGAAGAAGGAGGAGGAGGAGGAGGAGAGGAAGAAGGGAATTAAAAGCATGTCAAGGTCACTGTGGTGGTGAGAGAATCTTGTTAAGTCCCTAACCCAAGTCAACTGCAGAGCCTGAAGCTTGGATTCTGACTGTAGAAAGGCTACTGCTGGACGGCTAAGGGAAAGACACGCGAGAGAAGCTCAGTTTTAAACAGCGGAAAACAAAGGCAGGAAAACATTTCAGAATCTAACTGAATATTTGTAAACAATCCTCTCAATTAAAGAAAGGGATGTTAAAATGGAGCATCAAGGATGATTTAAGGACACCAAACAGGTATTTTCTTCATTTTTCCAAACTGGGTGTGGCTGTGCACGTGTGTAGTCTTAGCCCTTAGGAGGCCAAGGGGGAAGGATTGTTTGAGTCTGGGAGTTCTAAACCAGCCTGGGCAACATAGCAAGATCCTACCTCAAAAAGGAAAATAATCCTTACACTCCTTGAACAACTTATCATATACCATTTTCAAGTCTATGGGAGATATAAATTAGTTGTACTCCTTCTTAGAGTTCACAAGGAGACAAAAACTATTTCAATAAAAGTAGCACATGGTTAATGTCACAGAAGTAGCACAAATGAAATGGCAAAAGAGAATAAGCGCACTTTTAGTTTATACAAGGTAAGTTTTACAACTCTGCTAGACAGTGTTCTGTCCCCTGTTACACAGAGAAGATAGGAAGGGTCAAAACGTTTAAGGGACTTGCTTAATACCCTGTGACTAGAAGAGATGCTGCCGCTGACAAGGTGAAGGGCTGACTCAGCAATGACAGCATCTGTGAAGGAAGGGAAGAGGAAGTGAGCACTGGGGAGGTGAACAGAGACTACCCCAGCGGTGACAGCACTGTGGGTGATGCGAGGGTGGGGCAGCAGGGAGACCTGCTGGCAGATGTGTAAAGTGCTGTGGTGATAACAGGTTCGGAAAGGGTGAGATGAGGCGACCAAGTGGGGCTGTAACACGGGAGGTGAAGCCTGCTACAATGTCCAGTGGACCCTCTGTCCTTATGAAAAGTGGAAACGCTCTACAAAGATCAGCAGCCAGTGAACAAAAGGATGTGGAGGCACCTGATTCCCCGGGAGCTTAGGTGCTCTGTGGTGTCTGATTACAGTCACAGCGCAATCAATGTTAGTGTTTATGGTTCATTAAAAGTGTCCCGCCAGGCTGACTCATGGGTTCCAAATACAGTAGGAGGTGGGAAACCATGTGGTTGCTGCTCTAAGCCGCACTATTTTGGAGGACCTGATCTGGTGTGGGTGCTGTTTTCATGGTTTAACCTTCTCCCTTCTAACGGCACAGTACTTCAGATGGTGGCAGAGACATCCGGCAAGGGTCGTAAGACCTTCAGTCCTCAATTTCCTTTCCTTTGTCTCTTACCACATGGCTGTTGGTTTACTTGTCAGTCTTCACACACACACACACACACACACACACACACACACACAGTTTCTTTTAGTGACCAGAAACAATGTCTTTCTAATTAACTTTTTCCCTCAACATTAGCATTGCCCCTAGACTATCATATATTCTCTAATCTAATCCTCACGCTTTCAGCAGTTTTAGAGGGCTACAAAATCAGATGCAGATTAGAATAGTGTGCACATTGGATGAGATGCTAATCCACGTCTGGTTTTGTGGCTCTCTAAAACTGTCCAAAGGGTACAGATTAACTTCGAGAATATACTGAATAGTTGTTATGTGTGATCTATGTACAACAGAAATTACCATAGTTAGTGGTCAATAAATGGTGTTGAATAAGTGAAGTAATTTTTAGACTGAGTCATAAAACATGAAGAAAATCTTACCAAGTGGCTTAGAGAAGACAGGAACAAGGAGCTGAGGACCATTTCATCCATAGTAGTTGTTGTGGACAAAAGGATGAAGAATTAACATTCCCTAGAGTTCAGGCGCCTGCAGCTGTAGCCCTGTGGCATCCGATCCCGTCAGATCTCGGAAGCTAAGCAGGGTCGGGCCTGGTTCGTACCTGGATGGGAGACCGCCTGGGAACACCAGAAGCTCGGAAAAGGACCTGGCAACCCCCTCCCAAAAATCAATCTGCCATTGAAAACCCTATGAACAGCAGAGAAGCACTGACATAAGTGTTTCCCTTGTACAGAGGGTCGCTATGAGTCGGATACTGACTCAACGGCACCTAACAACAACAAGAGTTCAGGCAGGCTACATAGCCTACAGGGTTGGATCCTTAGCATTGAGTCAGAGGCCTGGGTTCAAGTCATAGTTCTTTCTCTTAACAGCTAAATGATCTTAGGCTAAAATTCAGAAGAAAAAAGGGAAATCTGTTGAAGCATTATCCCAACTCTATGGAAGCAGGCAAAGAGAAGGAACCAAGAGTGCCTACATTATCTGCCTTACTCTGAACACCTCCATGAGACAGGTAAGACTGAGATTTCTGCTTATCAATAGGTATATTATTTTCTAAAATATATGTGTTGGCACTAATTTTGGGACTGTGTTTTATCTGGTAATGCAAAAACAGAGACAGAATTCTAAAACGATGTAACATCATAACAGAAGAATGAGCAATTTCTAAATAAGTCCTAATAAAATTTTAAAAGATTTCTAGTGTAGAATTAAATTATATCATATGGTGTCACAAAACTATAATTAATTAATATGCACAAGAATACTTTGTGAACTGTTACTTTCAATTAAAAATCATTGTTATGGTGGAAAGCATATGTAGATTTAGAAGACTGGGTAAAATTACCAGCTCTTTCACTAGTTATGTGGCCTTCAGTAAGTCACATAATCTTTGTGAGCCTCAGATTTAGAGGTGACAGTCACACCTACATTGTGGCTTTTTGTGACAATGAACAGAAATAACGAACATGAAAGTGATTTGTTAGTATGGTCATGACAATTTTCATAAATTATTTGGTAGAAAGAGACAACTTTTTATTTCCCTGAAAAAAATGGAATAATAAAATAATAATAATAATGTCCAGAAAGTCCTGGAAAGGCAAGAGAAATGTGTGGTTTAGAGTCAGCATAATATCCAAACAGTGCTACATCTGGATCCTAATGCATCCAGTCATAAGGTGTGGTTAGGGAAAGTCATGTCATCTCTTTAAGCTTCAGTCCTTCAGCTCCAAAGAGGAAAAATACAGCCCAGTTTGTAGGGGTCTTCTGAGAAAGTCAGCAATTTAACGTGAAGTAGCTAGCCAAAAAAAGACATTCTATGAAGATGGTTGTTGCCATGATTATCATTTTCTCATTACCATTATAAACATCAACATCAGTTTGCAATTTTCCCTCTGAAAAGTTCAGTCCATTGGGAAAAAAAGAAAACAAAAACTGTTCCAAACTGGCAGCAGTGGTAGAGGCTTCGAGTTTCTTACAAAATTCATAATCTACTGTGGGGAAGCCTTACTTTAGAATACAGAGGGCTTCTCAATTTTTTCACTCTGATACTAAAATAGTCCTAATGTTTGTAGGTTTAACTCCTTTGTCTTAAAAACAGAAAACACCAATAAATAAAAACCAAAATTTTGCCTATGCAAAGGTGACCTCACTCAATAATACTTGCAGAATACAACAATCAAGGCCAGAATTTATTCAGAGATCTCAAGGTCAATTTTTGTGTCTATAACACATTCAGGATTTGATTTACTTGTTTGAGGTCACTGGGTAAAAGGTGCTAAATAAATAGGGACTATCATTTTGGCAGTCCTAATGACTGCTACTTAGGAGTTTGAACACTGAACAATATTCAGAGAGTAAGCAATTTAATAAACTAGCAACTGCTCATGCAAGGGCAATTACCCCCATTTTAGTTTAATTATTAATGTGAGTTTTTTATGCTCTCGACTTTAGCAAGCAATCTTTTTGTAATAAAAAAGAAAGTACAAAGTGTTACATAGTATGATGATATATAATGATAATTTTATTACTGAGTACCTAATAATATTCAGCTAATAATATCTCTTGAGGTTCTGAAATTCTCTGTCTTTATCTACACAGAAGATCAAAGTTGAGGGAGTCAAATCTATATAGGCAGAGTGAAGTTAACTTAAAGGACATCCATGGCTCTATGATCACATATATTTCTTTCGGAGATCTAGTATTGCGTTTGAAGCCCCATTGTTATGAGGGATTTGTCCTAAACTACTTAGTGTTATATGCAAACGTGAATCCTGAAGAACATCAGTTGTAGCAAAACTGGAAACACTAATATCTGTAGGCTGGAGTAGGAGGTGGGAGAGAAATCAAGAGGCAAAGGGGAAAGTCTTAAAGCCTTCTTAATAAAATTAAGGGTCACCAGAGGCTCTGTGACCACATGCATTTCTTCCATACAAAATTGGACTAAGGTCTGAAGGACCCACTTCCCTGGACACCACAATACCATCAGGGGATGCATTTAGGACCCCAGAGAGCCAATGTCCCACCATGACTGCACCAAAACTTCCCATTTCTGATATCAGTCATAATCAGAACCCAAGCCTCCTAGGTCTTCATCACCCTAACTCCAAATGACATGTTTTCTGCATATCAGCCAGTCTGACCCAATTCTTCACTCCTCTTCATCTTCTAAATCCTTTCTCCCTCCTTTCTAGAACTTCCAGTCTGTACCCACTCAGCTCTCTCATGTGACCTAACATCATTTCACATTCTTGTTGTGAAATTGCATCTACTGAAAACAAAAAAAAACAAAACAAACAAACAAAAAAAACCCATACCTCAAAATCCTTACATCCCCTATAATCTATTCCAGTGTGAAGTTAGGCATCTTGTACTAGCCAACCATGATGGAGCATGAGTACTTCCTCCTTGTAATAAACTGTATTTTTGCTTCTGATATAAAATTCCCTCCTCACCTAAGAAATTGTCCAACTTTGCTTTTTCTTTCTACCAACACCTTGTTAATGTGCCCTCACTCAGGGAAGTCTTGAACTACTGAGTCACAGTATTCCTTTCCAACCTAACTCCAATCATTGTCTTCGGCGATGTCAATGTTCAGTGGATGACCCTGGCCTCTGGAAACCTAGGCTTCTCAGGGCTTTGAGTTCATCTCCAAAGACTGCACCCTGCTCCACATCAGCCATTCTATCTGAAGTTACCCTTACTTATGTGATAGCAGCAAACAACCAAACAACTGGGTGCCTCATCACAGGAAAAGCCGATTTCTTGCTCAGAGGAAATGTGAGGTGCTGGCAATCTCCAGTGCTGCTCCGTGCCTCTAGAATTCTGGAAGCTAGATGGAAGGAGCAGCCCCTGTCCACAACATGTTGTGTTTGTGACACACAATAAGGCAATGGGGAGGTGACAAAGGCAGAGCCCTGTGATGGTGTTTAAAGCCATTTCTTCATATTGGCAGGTGTCACTTCTGTCCTTGTTCCATGGACCAAAGCAAGTCCAATGGCCAAGCCTGACTCAGTAGGGCAGGGAAGTATATCCCTTCCACCGAGAAGTGTTCAAAGCCAAGAGGAGAGCATGTAATATGCAATACCTATGCGGGGAAGACACTGCATCATAAAGAACAGTAGCATCCTTTGCCACATTCCCTGTTTCATAACATACACTTCATCAGCAGAAACCTTTCTGTCACCATTGAACTCTTTAATGCCACCCTCTGGCTGTCTGGAAATAGCTTCATGCCCTACTGACTCTCCTGTACTTTTAGTACTATGACGATGATTCTGTGTCTCTGACTGATATACCATGTCCCACTACTTTCCCATCCATTGGCCCTTCTCAGAATTGACTTCTGATCTTGTCTTGTTTAGAAGCCACAGTCCATAATAACTACAACAACAAAAACAGTGGTAGAAAAAGACGTGTACTGAGCACTTCCAAGCACTTCACATGTGTTAACACACTCAGTTCAACATGACCAGAACACAGGAAATATTATCTTCATTTTTCTTATGAGAAAACTGAAGTACACACATGCTAACAATATGTGTAGGGTCATAAACTTTATAGAAAGGCAGAGCCTGACCCAGGATACCACCCTTTTAACCACTATATAATATTGTGCCATCATTTCTTACATACATCCTCAATTTTCTCATTCCCAGTGTGCCTATCAAAGAGGGGCTTAGCGGAGAGCTTTAAAATGATCATTTGTCCACCTCCTACCTATCCAAATGATGATGTCAGCAAGTGGACACAGTGTGTTTGTCTTGAAGATGCAGCCTCAAAACAACTTCTGTGGTCCCACTCCATCCACAGCACACATGGCCTCTTTCCACTCTTCCAACCCATGATGCTCCAGCTAAGGCCTTCTTGTATAGGGATCCTGGAGGGGCCACATATTTGCATGTTGCTGTGATACTGAAAACTATGCCACAGGTATCTCAGATACCAGGAGGGCCACCCATGGTGGACAGGTTTCAGCTGAGCTTCCAGTCTAAGACAGACTTATGGAGTAGGACATGGCAGCCCACTCCCCCAAAACAATTAGCCATTGAAAACCCTATTCACAGCAGAGAAGCACTGTCAAATATAGTGCCTGAAATGAGGCCCCCCTCCAAGGCTGGAACGCATTCAAGAAATGACTGGGGAAGAGTTGTTTCCTCAAAGTAGGGTGGACCTTAATGACAAGAATGGCATAGAGCCTTTGTGACCTCCTTTTCCTGATGTGGCACAACTTAACATGAGAAAAAATATAGTGGCTGCCATTATTCTGATCATCAAACAACAGCATTAATACAATGAAAAAGTAATTCAAAAGTTGAGAGATATATAAAGCAATATAAAATACAAGAAAAGAGGTATACACAAAATGCATAAAGAATTCTTACATCTCAATACCTAGAAGACAAACAACCCAATTAAAAACAAATTGCCTAGGGGACTGGTGATAAAAACGTGTAATCCCAGCAATTTAGGAGGCAGAGCTAGGAGGATGCCAAGTATAAGGCCAGAGGCAGCCTGCGTAACTTAGCAACATGCTGACTCAAAATAAAAAAATAAAAAATAGGCTGGGGATGCAGTCCAATGGTAGAGCACCTACAAAGTAAGTGCAAGGCCCTGGGTTCAGCCCTCAAGTACTGCAAAAGTAAATTAATGAATTAATGAATTAATTAACTAATTAATTGATTTACCAAAGGACAAAAAGATAAGTCATTTTAAAGCCATACAGGTGGACCATAAGGACATGAAAAGATGCTACATGTCCTAAATTTTCAAGAAAATGGAAATTAAATCCCTGTTGGAATACCATTATATTTTTGTAGAAGTGCTAAAATTACAAATACTGGCTTTACTAAAGCTTGGTGAGGATGTAGAACAGCTAGAACCTTCATGCATTGCTGGGGAGAGAGCAGTGTGGTACAGCCACTTTGGAAAACAGAGTGGCAGTTTTACATAAAGTTAAACATCTGTCTGGTCTGTGACTCAGTGATTCTACTCATCAGCCTTTAGTCAAGAGAAATGAAAACATGTGTCTACAAATTATGTCTAGCTACTTCATTTGTAGCAACCAAAATTAGAAAAATCCAAATGTCCAACATCTGGTTAGATACTAAATTAGGTGAATGAGTAGACAAACTGTGGCATATTCTTTTCATGGAGTACTACTTAGCAATTTAAAAGGATGAATTCCTGATGCATACAGTAACATGGATGAATCTCAAAAACATTTTGCTGAGCAAAAAGCCAGATGCATAAAGTACCTACTTTACATTTCCATTTATATGAAATTCTAGAGCAGGGAAAACTAATATGTAGTGACAAACAGCAGACCACACAGTCATTTTCAGAATGTGCCTCCTCGACTAGTAAGCATGGTGAGAAACATAGGCACTCAAGTAAATGACTCTGATGGCTTGTTGGAGTCTAAGACAATACATTGCAGAATAGTGTCTTGAAGAGAGAACAGCCCTGCTTTGCCTTGAAGATCCAGCTATTTATTTCTGGATCTAGGAAGGCCACAGCAGAGGAGTGGGGATAGGGTATAGTTAGGCTCTGGGTTAGGCTCAGGCTGGAATTGTAGCTCCATCACTAACCAGCCACGTAATTCAGGACAAGTTACCCTTTCTGAACCTCAGCTTTTTCATTTGTAAAATGTGAATAGGATCCATTTCATGAAATAGACAAATGAGATAATGGATAGAGATTCTCACATACAAGGTTTACACCGCAAGACATCGATCCTCTCTGCACTCTGTTTCTCCATTTCTTATCTCTTAAATGTTTATTGAACATCCACTATATTGTAGGTACTAGGAAGAACAGAAACTCAAAATTCCAGGGAATCTTTTGGATAGAATTTGTAGGATAAACCATTGCCACAGTGAAGCAATACCAGCAATACTACAGAGAAAAAAGGTGTTTGTTTCACCTTTTTTCTTTGGCATCTACCAGAATGCCTGGTTTATGATAGGCATCCAGTAGATATGTGCTAGAAAATCTAATGCATTCATTCAAGGAAAATTTGACAATCTTTCTATCGCATGAACCCCTGAATTCCTTTTCTTCTAGTGAGGAGCTGTCTTGGTAAAAACTACTCCACATAACTCAGATTCCAAGTGAATTTTAAATGGATAATTCTATAAGAAATCAAAGGATACTGCAATTCAAGTTGCTGTACACAAGCTATCAAAACCCAAAATGATTTCTGTCTGTTAGAAATCTTGTGCTATGAAGGAAAAGCAGAAGACTTGGAAATGGCTGGATTTTAACTTCATTATTTCCTGGCTATGTTGTATTACTTTTCTGGATCTCAATTTCTTCTCCTAAACGATGTTGTTGTTGGGTGCCATCAAATTAGGTCCAACTCAGAGACCCTCATAAGGTTTTCAATGGCTGATTATTTCAGGGTTCTTTTCAGGAGGGGACTGCCACATCCTTCTCCCATTTTTATGGTTCTGGGGATCCAACCCCAGTCTTCAGAGAGAACAGAGCAGCACTCTACCAACTGAGCTAAACTCTAGCTTCCTAAACAATAGGGATAATATATAATTCAAAAAGTTGACAATAGTTTCCAAAAAAATCTGTTCAGTGTTTTATATATAAAATCCATGTAAATATTAAGTTTGGTTATTATCATTATTTTATTTTTGGAATTTGTTCAATTTTTACTAGTTATAATTTTCCAGACTAATTAATCTACATTAAGAAAATCATAAGTACAACTTTATATAGCTTTAAAACTATGAATATATATGGACTGGGCATGGTGGGCCACACCTATAATCCCAGCTACTCTGGAAGTAGAGGTAGGAGAATCACAAGTTAGAGGTCAGAGGCAGCCTGAGTAACTTAGTGGGAGCTTGTCTCAAAATTTAAAAAATAATAAAACAAGGGCTGGGGGTGCACTTACAAAGTATGTGTGAGGCCATGGGTTCAGCCCCACAATACCACAAAAGAAAAATTCATGAATAGACATGCACATCAAAAAATGTCAGAGTTTACTAGGAAAACATTAAGTTTTTAAATACTTGCTCATCATTACACAAAAATAGATTTTTAAAGTTCCATATCAAATTTTATCCAAATAACAGGATCTTTACTACACTAATTTCAAAATGGAAAGGCAATTTCCTTTGCTCAACTTAGAGTAAGCATAGATTTCTATAACAATGAGATACAATGAAGATGCAGGATGATATGTCTCTTACAGAACCACAGAGGTGAGCTACATTCTATCCACATGTTCACGGATCTCACATTCCTTGTATCCTATTACTCCAAGGTGTTGGCCTTGTTAACCCAAGTAGCATAGGTTTAAAATGGTGGGATGGAAGTAATATACAGAAAGCACCCTAGACCTAGACCCAGAAGCTTCATATCATACATATTTCTCTCCTAGAATCTGTTGTGGTCTACAATAGCAATGCTTGAGTAATAACACTAAGGAGTACAAAAATATATACATACCCTCCTGACAACAAGAGCAGCAAGTTCCTTGTCTTTTATTCAATGCCAAGCTTCCTCCCAACAGTCTTGAGACATATTATCCTGATATCATAGGTGAAGAAACGGGAGGATTAAGTGACTCTAGCTCCATTTCTGCAGGATTTTTAGGGTTTTGTACCATATCATCTGTGAAGAGAAATAATTTTACTTCTTTTCCAATCTGGATCATTTTTAGTTCTTTTTCCTGACTGATTTTTCTGGATAGAACTTTTTGGACATTTTGTCAGCATGGATCAATCTCTAGAGATGGACATGATGTTTGGGAGAGTGGCAGGTCAATGCAAAAAAAGGAAGATCCTCAACTAGATGTATTGACACAGTGGCTGTAACAATGGACTTAAACATAAAACAAAAAAAGATCATGTGCATGGCACAGTGTCAGGTAGTGCTTCATTCCATTGTATATAGGATTGATATGAGTTGGACCTAACTCAAAGACACCTAACAATAACAAAGAACTTCCAGTACTATGATGAATTAAAAATGGCAAAAACAGAAATCTCCTTCTGAACTTTAAAAAAAATGCTTTTAGTTTTTTACCTTTGATTATGATGTTCACTGTACAGTCCTTATAAATGGATTTTATGTTGAAGTAGAGCTTTTCTACTCTTGTTTAATTTTTTTTAAATCATAAATAGTGCTGAATTTAGTCAAGTGATTTTCCCGTATTAATTTAGATGATCATGTATTTTTGCTACTTTATTCTATTAGGGTAGTGAATTGTATTGATTGATTTTTTTGTGCTGAACCATTATCTTATCATTCCAGAAACAGATCTCACTTGGTTATTGTGGATAATCCTTTTAAAATGCTACTGACTTCAGTTTGATAGCATTTTGTTGACAATTTTTTGCACCAATACCAGAAAGGATGACTTCTAGTTTCAGATGGCAAATTAAAGGCAGCCTTTACATGATGTGGTAAAACAAAGGAGTTAGAATAGGAAGGAATGGACTCTTTTCCAAGGTCTGGAGGACAGAAACCACAGAGAAGATTATGAGATGTGTCTGAGGTTACAGAACAGAGCTGACCAGAAAAAGGGAGTCAGCAGGACATATCTCCAACCATGGCTTCCCATGGAGGAGGGGAACAAGGGCCCTCATCCAAAGAGGTGAGCCAAACAGCTTTGACTGTCAGAAAACAACCAGAAGTCAAAGTCAGCAAAATGTGTGAGAAATTCAGCAAGGAAATTGAGATTTTGGGGGGAAAAGCCCAAACAAAAGTGTTGCAAATGACTACCTCAATAAACCAAATAGAAAACACAATGGAAAGCCTCACTAGTATACTAGATGAAGTAGAAAATAGAATATTAGGGATGGAAGGCAATGTTGAGGAAGTACTATATTTAGATGCCAACAAAGGCAAAAAAAAAAAAAAAGAATATAATTACATTTTTCAAGAACTTTGGGACATGAGACCAAAGGTTAGAATCCATGGAGTGGAAGAAGGAGCTGAACTGAGAACTAAAGGCACAGAAAACTTTTCAGTGAAATTGTAGCAGAAAATGCCCCAAATCTAGGAAAATAAATGGATATCTACCCACCAGAAGCATTTAGGTCACCAAATAGACATGACCAGAAAAGAAGTTCCCCCAACACATAATAATTAAAATGCCAAGATTACAGGAAAAAGAAACAATATTAAAAGTAGCAAGAGAAAACATTACCTCACTTAGAAAAACAACCATCAGAATTACATCAGACCTCTCAGCACAAACAATAGAATCTGGGACAGAATAGAATATATTTCAAACCCTGAAAGTAAATAATTGGCAACTAAGATTATTTTACCCATCAAAGTTATCATTTAAAATTGATGGAGAACTAAAGACATTCCAATACAAGCACACATTAAAGCAATATATGGCAACCAAGCCAGCATTGCAGAAGGTACTTAAAGGAATCCTATATATAGGCAGGAGGAAGAAAGAGAGTCTCCACCATGAGAGTACAGGAAAGAATAAAGTTCATGGAGGAACAGGCAAACTAAAGAGAGCTAAGAAAGAATCAGTCATGTCTAATTTAAAAATCCAGCTAAAGCTGAAAATAAATAAGAGAGAAAGAAAAGAAACTATCTGACCCAACCTGGAAAATGCCAAACACAATTACAAGAACTAGCAAACATCTCTCAATGATAACCTTAAATATAAATGGTCTTAACTCTCCAATTAAAAGACATAGATTAGCAGACTGGATTGAAAAACAAGATCCAACAATTTGTTGTCTGCAAGAAACACACCTTACTGGAAAGGACACCCACAGACTGAAGGTGAATGGATGGAAATTGATATACCAAGCAACTGGAAGCCAAAAAAAAAGGAAGAATAGCCCAATGTACACCTCATGTTAAAAGTATTCTGAAGATACAAAGAAGGCCATTACATATTAATAAAAGGAAAAAATGGCCAAGAAGCTATAACAATTATAAATATATATGCACTGAACATTGGTGCACCCAACTTCATAAAAAAAAAAAAACCTACTGGAATTAAAGGGACAGCTAGGTCCAGATACAATAATAGTGAGTGACTTCAATACCCAACTTTCATCAATAGATAGACCATCCAGACCAAAAAAAAAATCAAAAAAGAAACTTTAGAGTTAAACACCACAATAGATCAAAAGGACTTAATAGAAATACACAGAATAGGCCACCCAAAAGCTGCAGAATACATATTCTTCTTGGCAGCCCATGGAACTTTACCTATAGTAGATAATATTTTAGGCCATAAGTTGAGATTTAGTAAATACAGAAAAATCAAAATAACTTTGTGTATCTTATCAGACTATAATGGACTAAAATGAGAAATGAACAGCAACCAAAATTACACAAACAAATATATGGAGAATGAACAATACACTCTTAATCCTCAATGGGCACTTAAAAAAGTCAGAGAATAAATTTAAAAATTTTAGAATCAAATGAAAAAGAAAACACAACCTACCAGAACTTTTGGCATGTAGCAAAGACTACTCTGAGATGGAATTTTATACCTTTGAGTGCCTATATTAAAAAATCAGAGTGGGTTCAAACAAATAACTTAATAACGTAACTCAAGCTCTTAGAAAAAGAAGAACAAACAAAACCCAAAAACAGTAGATGGAAAGAAATAAAAAAGATCAGAGCAAAAACTACTGAAATGGATACTAAAACAATAAAAAGAATTGATGAGACAAAGAAGTGGTTCTTAGAAAAGATAAACAAAATTGACAAACCCTTAGCAAAATTAGCTGAAGGAGAGAGAGAAGACTCAAATTAAGAAAATTAGAGGTGAAAAAGGGAACATTACAACAGATACAAAGGAAATCTAGAGAATCATTAGAGAATTTGAAAAAATTATATTTAAAAAATTGAAAAAGTTAAAGGAAATTGATTAATTCCTAGATGAATATGGCCTGCCAAAATTAAGTGAAGAGGATATAACAACTTAAACAGATCTATAATGAGCAGTGAGATAAAAGCAATAATAAAGAGTCTCCCAAGAAAGAAAGCCTGCAGCAATAGCCCTGTGGCATCCGATCCCGTCAGATCTTGGAAGCTAAGCAGGGTCAGGCCTAGTTAGTACCTTGATGGGAGACCACCTGGGAACACCAGAAGCTGTAGGCTTGGGAGAAGGACATGGCAACCCCCTCCCAAAAATCAATCTGCCATTGAAAACCCTATGCACAGCAGAGAAGCACTGACAATGGTGTTTCCCCTGTTGTACAGAGGGTCCCTATGAGTGGATACCAACTCGACAGCACCTAACAACAACAACAACAACAAGAAAGAAAAGCCCAGCACCAGATTGATTCATTGCTGAATTCTACAAGACAATTTGATCTATTGTGGTGTTTAACTCTGAAGTTTCTTTGTTGATTTTTTGTTGTTGTTGTTTTTGTCTGGATGTGCCTCAAAGTATTCCATAAAATACAAATGGAAAGAACACCACCACACTCATTCTATGAAGCCAGTTTTACCCTGATAACCAAAACCAGAGAAGGATCCATCAAAAAAAGAAAACTATAGACCAATTTCCCTAATGAACCTAAATGCAGAAATCCTTAATATAATACTTGCAAATCAATTTCAATAAGACATTAAAAAGATCACACACTATAATCAAGTTGGTCTCATTCCAGGGATGCAAGACTGGTTCAACATTTGCAAGAAAATAAGTGTAATACGGCATATAAATAGACTCAAAACAGAATCACAAGATCCCATCAGTAGATGTAGAAAAGGTTTTTGACAAAATTCAACGTTCTTTTATGATGAAATCCTTGAAGAAACTAGGAATTGCAGGAACATGCCTCAATATAATAAAGGCAATATGTGAAAAACCTATAGCCAATATCATACTAAATGGGGAAAAACTGAAAGCATAACTAGGGGATTGAAACCAGAGCCTCATCCATAGTAGGCAAGTGCTCCCCTACTGAGCTGCACTCCCAGGCTCTTTTTTAATTTTCATTTTTCCATAAGGTCTCACTAATTTGCCCAGGGTTCCTCTGGCCTTCAACTCATGATCCTCCTGCTTCAGGCTCATGAGTCACTGGGATTGGAGGTGTACACCATATCACTAGGCTGAGTTTTGGTCTTTTTTAATGTTGATGTGTCACTATATCAGCCTATGCCCTCCTGGTCTCCAAGATTTCTTATTTTTCTTTTTAAAAAACGTGTTGTTAATCTCTTTAAAGAGCGCCTGTATGTAAGAAGTTTCTTGTCTTTTGTTGCTATCTCTCTGTTGTTGGTTCTCTTTTTGTCTTTCTAAAGTTTGACTATAATTTGTCCCTGTGTAAGTCTTTTTAAGTTCACCTTACATGGAGTTTGTTGAGCTTCTTGGATGTTTATATTGTGTCTTTCATCAACTTTGGGAAGTTTTCAGCAATTATTTTTCAAATTTTCTTTCTGCCCCCTTCTCCATGTCTTCTACTTCTAAAACTTTCACAATGTGTAAGTTGATTTTCTTGATGATGTCACATGGGTCCCTTGGGCACAATTTTTTTCTTTAATTTTTTCTTATTGTTACTCACACTCAATAATTTCCATTGGACTTTCTTCAAGTTTACTGATTCTTTCTTCTGAATACTTAAATCTGCTTTTAAATCTATCTAATAACTCCTATGTCAGTTATACTTTTCAGCTCCAGAATGGCTTTTTGACTTCATTTAAAATTTTCTATCATTTTTATTATTTCCATATATTACATTCCTGACTTTCTCTGTATCTCCTGTTATTTCTTTGGAGATCTTTAAGACAGTTGTTTTAAAGTTTGTGTCTAAAAATCATTCATAAGTCTTTTTCAGGGATAATTCCTATTGGTTTTTTTTTTTCTTTTAAATGGGCCATACTTCCTCCTTTTTAGTATGTCTTGTGATTTTTTTAAAACTGTATGCTTGAACCTAATAATGTAGTTCACTGAATATCAAATTCTTTTTCTATCATAGAATTTTCTGAGTTTTGTTGTTGTTGTTATTCTTTGTTTATAGTGTTTTGGTTTTAGTATTGTTGCTGACTGTCTCTGTGATAAGAATCATCTGGAAGTGCAAATTTAAAGTTTTCTTGGGTCTTTTCTGAACTGATGCCCTCTCAAGACATGTACAGTCACTTTCTAATTTTCCCTGTATGTGCAGTTGCTTTTCAATGCTCTACTCTTTAATGTCTAGCTATCAAAGTGGAAGAAGAAAGAAAAATAGAGGCCATTCCACCAGAGAAGGTGGAGTTTGCAACAAGGAAGGAGGAGGCACAGCATGACTGCCTGCTTCTCTGTAAACCTTTCAGTGATCAGAACAGAACTCAGTGATTATTGCACAAGTCCTTGGTATTTGAAGATGAGATATTTTTTTCCCCACCCTGGTTCCCCTAAGCTTCATGCAAGCTTCTCCAGGAGCTCATGTACATCTGCCTGCCATGAGGTTGAGGAGAAGGTAGTGAGTCATTACTACTAAACTAAGGGTTGAAATTGACTAAAATTAACCACAATTTTGGCCCATCCCTTCTCCTGGGAGTCGCAAGGCTTCATCAGAGCCAGAGTTCCAACCTACTTATGTCAAACACACTCTGCCAATGCAATTGTCTAGACTTGAGTTAGATTCCCGTGCTTTCTACTCTGCCATCTTCTCAGAATTCCAAGATTTTCTTTTCTCTAGGATATTTTTTCTATCAATAACACATCTCTAATGAAACATTTAGCTCTTTATTGAAAAATATCTTTGATATTAATTTTCTCTGCTTAGGTACAAATAAAAGAAAAACAAGACAACTAAACTTTGAGACAGATGAGTGTTATGGTCTGATTGTTAGTGTGCTCCATGATCCATAAATTAGAATTTATCCTCAATATGATAAGACAAAGAAGTGGAGATTTTAGGAGGGAATTAAGTCATAAATAGTACACTGTCATCAATGGAATTAATGCCCTTATAAAAGAAGTTAAAGAGAATGGTGGTACATGTCTATAATCCCAGCACTTGGAGGCTGAGGCAGGAAGATCAGAAGTTTGAGGCCAGCCTGGGCCCTGTCTCAACCCTCCCCCCCCAAAAAAGGAGATTGAAGGGAGCTTCCCCTGCCTCCCACCACGTAATGAAGAAGCAAGAAGTGGCATCTAGGCAAAGAGAGAAAGCTCTCACCAGACACTAAATATGACAGCAAATTGATCTTGGTCTTCCCAGCCTCCAGAACTCTGAGAGTTAATTTCTGTTGTTTATAAATTACCTAGTCCAAGATATATTGTTTAGATGCCAGGAAGGACTAAGCCAGAGAGTGATAGTGAAAAGTGGGGTATTGCTATAACAAATTGTGAAAGAAGCTTTGGAACTGTATGGTGAGCAGACTAGAAGAAACATTACTATCTATAGGTTATAGTACATCTTAAAGATACCCAAAAAACTAATAAAAGAAACAGAGAAAGTCAAGAAAGTGATATACAGAAATATCAATCAAAAAGATAGAAAACTTAAAGAAAAAAGAAATTATGGAGCTGAAAGTACAATAGCTGACACAAAAGTCACAAGAGGGATTCAAAAGCACATTTGAATATTCAGAAGAGCAGAGAGCCTAGGGTCTAGTCAGAGAACTGTCACAGGGGTGGGCTGCCACAGAAGACCCTGTCCAGCATGATGCAGAGCACAGCTGAGTGGTTGGACTCACTGCAGAGACTCTCCACTGAGGCAATGCCCAGGAGATCTGAGAGTTCATGCCGGGGCACTACCCAAGGGAGAGGTGGGATGGAGCTGCCCCTGGAATCCCAGGCTAACCAAGCCACTAGACTGCAATCCCCATCCCAAAGAACCAGAGTTCCAAGTCTTCCAGCCATGACAGCTGTGACCTGTGCTGTGCTCAACAAAGTGCCAGGAATGGGACTGCAATGATTCTGTGAGCTCACCTCTACTGTAGTGTCTGGAAGGTGAGATTGGAATCAACGAAGATTATTTGCTAACTTTAAAACCTAATGTTATTTGTTTTGTTGGGTTTTGAATGTACTTGGGACCTGTTACTCCTTCCTTTATTCCTATTTCTTCTTTTTGGAGTGGGAATGTGGATACTATATGTGTATGACCATTATATTTTGAACACATATAATTTGTTTGATTTCATAAGTTTAGAGCTAGATAGGAATTGGCTTCAGGATGAAATTCACCTTGAGTCTCTACCGTATCTGATTTAGATGATATTTAGATGAGACTCTAGACTGTAGACATTGAGTTGATGCTGGAATAAGTTAAAATTTAGGGGGTTATTTGTTGTTGTTAAGTGTCATCCAGTCAGGTCCTGTCGGGGTTTTAGCTCTAGCCCGGCTAAAGTTAGGGCCAAACCCTCAACATAAATACATGGCCAGTGTCGGGAAAGAAGGACCTCGGGAGACCTTCAGATGGTTGGAGAAGGACAGGGAAGGTTTATTGGGGTGCTCCCTTTATGGAGAGCAAGGAGCAAGCAGCCCCTATAGAGCAAGGCTCTATCCCTTTAAGCGCTGGCTCTAGGCCTGCAGCATAGAATGCTGCAGGCTAAGTGCTGGTACAGCTCAGCCTTAAAGGCACAGCCACAGCTGCTGGTGTTCAGTTGAGGTCCAATGGTCTTGACTCTCGCGGCTCGCCTTCTTTACCCCCCTCCTTCCCAAGGATGGGAGGAGTTGGGAGGCTCTTCGTGGCTTGCTAGATGCCTTCGGCTCTTCGGGGCCCCTGGGCTTGATCTCGCCGGCTTGCTAAATGGTCTTGCTGGAGTAGGGAGCGCCGGTCCAGGTGATGAGGTTCAGGAGATGGTCAGAGAGGTGAGGATCAGAGGAGTGATATGGGGTCCAGGAGCCCTGCTTTTATAGGGTCCTGGAGGGGTCACATGGTGGGGTTCAGCCAATCGGGGCACACAGCTGGCAGGTACAGGGGGCAAACAGACATAACTGCCAAGTGGAGACAGTTATTACCTGCAAGGTGGTGAGGGGAGCCAATCAAAATTATGGTGGTTGAGGCTGGTCAAGCTGGCCTGGGCCATCTTTGCTCACTTGATGGGAGGGGCTGTTTTGAGTGAGTGAGATGAGCCCTGGGGTCAACTAGGGGTCAGCCCCTCAGGCTGTTATGAGGGACCCTAGCTGGGAAATATTATTTTAAAAATCCCCAACAAGGTCCCATTCACAGTGACCCTGTGTACAACAGAATGAAACACTCCCCAACACTGAGCCACGATCAGCACTATATCAGTGCTTCTCTGCTATTCATAGGGTTTTCAATGGCTGGTTGTTTCAGGAGTGAACTGCCAGGTCCTTCTTCCGTTTTTGTGGTGCTGGGGATTGAATCCAGGGCCTCAGGGAGCTCAGAGCAGCACTAAACCAACTAAGCTAGTATAACAAATGTGTTTTACATTCTAGAAGTACATGAAAGTTGTAGGGCCAGACATCATGGAAAATTGATGTGCCACTAAAATTATAAATTAGAACTTAGTCCCCAGTGTGATAGAACTAAGATGTGGGGATTTTAGGAGGTGATTAGAAGTCATGAGGACTTCACCTTCATGCGTGGGGTTCATGTCCTCATAAAGTAGATCAAAGGGACTGCAGCTCTATTCACAATAGACTATGGCATCAAGCTAGGGTCCACCAACAGATGAGTGGATAAAGAAAATGTGGTATATATACACCATGGAGTTTTATTCAGCCATAAAGAAGGACGAACATATTCAGGAAAATGGAGGGAACTAGAGATCATCATTTTAAGTGAAATAAGCCAGACCCAGAAGGACAAAGATCTGATGTTTTCTCTCATATGTGGAAACTAGATATAAATATATATATTTTTTTCAACATATATTCAATATTTTAATATATATGTTATGAAAATAGAAAGGGGCCTATGTAGGGAGTAAAGACAAGAAAGACTAAAAAATGGTGATGATCAGGACAACAAAAATGGGTAATAGGAGGAAAGGAAGAGAAATACATGTTTTGCTCTCAAAGGCAGGATCTGAACTTAAATATATATTGCTATACACACACACACACCAAGACATGCAAGCAGAAAGGATACCATTGGTGGTATGGGAGGGGATCAGCATGGAGGACAGTCCTCAGAGGGTAATGGGGAGGTGAACGTGAGCCATGTACAATGATACGCATGTACAGGAACATCATAATGAAACCCATTAAGTTGGACATTAACTTAAAAATTACTGATAAAAGATAATAAAAATTAATTCTAAAAAATAAAAAAATAAAAATTAAGTCAGTTAATCCAGTAAGGATGCAGCAAGTGCTGTCATCTAAGAAGACAGCAGGCTTTAACCACAAACTGAATCTACTGACTGTTTGTCCTGGAACTTCTCAGACTTTAAAACTATAAGAAACAAATTTTTGTTATCTATAAATTACTCAGTCTAAGACATTTTGTTTTAGCGGTAGGAATGGACTAAGACAGTCTACTACAAAAATCATTGTTCCCACTAAAGGTGTACAGAGTTCTTTCTTCCTCCCCTTTGAATTCTTTACAAAACTAAGTAGATATTCTTTGCAACAAGCTCAGTTCTTAGTTCATGTCGAATAAGCTACGGATGTCCCATGAAAGAATGTTAGCTATGGATTTCCTATTATTTTTTCTTTCTTCTCTCATTTTCTTTCTTCTTACCTACAATTAACTCCCCTCTGTCTCTTTCAAAATTTGCCCTTTAATTTTCTTTTCTGCAGTTCCACTTACACCTCCTACATTGTTTAACTGTAGTGATGTTCCCATTACAGGAAAGATAAAATCACTCCACCTTTTCTTTCAATACCCTGTGCTCATTCCCACTCTTCTCATTCACCTCTCTCCCTTGTCTTCTCTCTCTGCCTCCTCCTGTAAGGAGGCAGGGATACCTCCTCTGACCTCCAGAGAGGGGACATCCTTCAGCACACCTTCCTTCTTGTCTCACCAACCACACTCCCCTCAATACAACCATCAGAGAGATGATGAACCAGTTACTGAGCATGGGCACTGGCAGACAGCCCACGAGCAAAACAATGGCAATGTGAAACATAGAACAAGCTGTACCCTATCTTTCCCTGTGTCTCTCAAATCCACCCGGTCATGAGTGAAGTGAGCCTGTCCCTGCTCCCCAGCCCTGTGCCATGAGCGCTCAGTGGCTGGACCTGACACCTGAGAGGCCGGATCATCTGCAGCTTCCTGTCTGCCATGGGGGTTGCACTCATTTGTAGCAAGACACAGAAGGTTCTGTCGTGTTCACCAATCCAGCCAAACCAATTAAAAAGCTAATACTGCAATTGCTATTTGGCTCCTTGTCGGCTCTTAATTGCTTAGAAGCCCAAACAGAGACTGACAAGTGATTAGCATCCCCCAAACACCTACATTTTCTCTTCTACTGTTTTTCTATCTCTTTGCCTCTTGATTTTAATTAATTCTGTGCTGCATACTATGTCTTGACCTTTGTATGAAAGAAGCTAAATCACAGTCATACAGAAGAACTCAAAATAAATTCCTAATAAGAATGTTCTGACCTTTTTTTCTGTTAATACATGAAATAAATGGAGAGCATATTGTGGGTCTAGCATGATGCTTGGCTCATAGCAGGTAAAAAATAATTACTTCTTGAAATAATACCAACTACTGCATTACTCCTTAACAATATAGTCAGGCATCTACACAAAGTGACATATGGGACTTTTTATGGATTTTCCATCCAAGAGTACCATAGTTCTTAACTTTTAAAAACCAATTTTTAGATTTTTTTAAAGTATTGGCCAAATGAATCCAATAGCTGAATAGAAAAAAAAAATCTGTTTTAGCTGTCTGAACTGAGACCTTATTACTAAGCAGCTCTTCAGTAAAATTTCCCCATCAAAATGAAGCATATCTTACCAAATTGATACCACTTCTCATACATCAGAGAGAAATCTTCAAGTCATCTATTAATTCACTAACTGAAACTTTGCTAAATTTCTAATATAAGCAAGATACCATACTTGGAAAAAACAAAGTAAATCAGAAACTTTCTGTTCTCAGGACTTCACGATCTAATACAAAAAAAATAATTCACATGTGTAAATGGTTTTAATATGAGGAAACATTGCCAGGCGCTGTGGCGCACATCTGTAATTCTGGTGACTTGGGAAGCTGAAGCAAGAGGATTGTAAGTTTAGAGGCCACAGGCAGTTTGTGCAACTTAGCAAGACCCATCTCAAAACAAAAAATAAAAAGGTAGCCAGGAGTGCAGCTCTATGGTAGAGTGGTCTGGGTTCAAATCTCCAGTACCATAAAATAGGTAGGTAAATAGATGATAAGGGGCTGGGATTTAGCTCAGTTGGTAGAGCACTGCACTGCAGTCTCTCAGGTCTGGAGTTCAATGACCAGCACCGCAAAAATGGGAGAAGGGCCTGGCAATCCACTCCCAAGGCAATCCCGAAACAGTCAGCCATTGAAAACCCTATGAGGGTCGCTATGTGTCTGATACCGACTCGATGGCACCTAACAACAACAACAAATAGATGATAGATAGATATAGATGACATAGACATACATGATATAGATGATTAGATAGGTAGATATAGATGATGTAGATAGATATAGATGTAGATGATGTAGATGATAGATAGGTAGATAGGTAGGTAGGTAGATAGATAGACAGACAGATAAAATGAAGAACATTTGGTCATATGTAAAATATTCTTTAGGATAGTAGAACAGTAGAAGCTTTTCAGGGATGGGAAGGCTCACTGATATCCAGAGTAGGTAAATCTGAGTTAGGAATTAAGGAGTTTTAGGGTAGAACTCAGGAGAAGGACGTGGCCATCCACTCTCAGTGCAATCCGGAAACAATCAGGCATTGAAAACTCTATGAGGGTCGCTACGAGTTGTACCCAACTGGACAGCACCTAACAACCACCACCACAGGGTTAGAACTAGGGAAGGGAAGATCTAAAAGAGAATGTTATAAGCAACAACACAGATGCAAATGTTTATATCAGTACAATTCATTTTAGCCCCAAACTCTAAACAATCCAAATGTCTGTCAACAGAATAACTGATACACAGTGGTTTATTCATATAAGAGGCAAAATTTATTGTGGTGCTATCAAATAGTGGCTATGGGAAAAGAAGAGGCAGCGACTCTGGGAGGGGCACCAGAAGAAGCTCCTGGAAGTGCTGGCAATGTGTTATTTGGGGATCTGTCTTGCTGTCCACAAGGATGTGTTTTCTCTGTGAAAATTAATTAACCTATACGTTCACGGACTATGCACTTCTGTTTATGGACATTGTACAGCAATAAAAACAAAACAAAAGGCAGTGGAGAGATGAAATCTCAGTGCATGTACAGAGACTGGCAGGTCCACATGGGCTGGAGATTTAAGGTAAATGTAGGGGAAGCAATTTGTGATGACGCCAAACAGCTTTGGCAGTAAAACGCAAAATGAAGAAGAAAGTGCCACATGGCTATTACACGCTGCTCCCCCTCACTTCCCAATAGCAGTCCACTCTAACTCATAAGTAATTTGTGATTATTTTTCTGGTAGTTTGTGAGTTTCAGGAAAGGGTGTGTTGGACAAGAATTTTGGGAGGGTTCGGTAGTGTTTAAGGTTGGTTTATATTTTGTGACAGAGTGAGTAACTGACATACAGCCTAGCAATGATGCAATTCACCCTGGTTTACTATCTCTCTCTTGTTCCCAATCTACAGAGAAAATTGTCCATTATTCTGTACAGAGGGACCCGAGCACTCATCAGTGAAGGATAGCTGGAAGGGTCTTGTTAAATTTTCCTGAGTTTTGTCAACTGTAAAACAGGGTGACAAAGTGGAAAGGCACCTTGTTCTCAATGTCTGGCATTTGATAAGTTCCTCTGTCAATGTTTTTTTTCATTTAACAACCATTTCTTGAAGACCTACTATGTGCCAGGCATTATGCTGTGTTCTGGCAAAGCAGAACCAAGGAAGACATTCTATGAACCAAACAGACCCTTCTCAACCAGTCAAACTCAGCCAGGCTCAGCCACCAGTGTGACTGCGGAAACAAAGAAATTCTCCCCACTGCGGAAACACAGAAACTCTCCTAGGCAGTACCGGAACCCCGTGGGGTGTAGGGGGCCTTCACACAGAGTCGCAAACACTGCCGCCTTGGACGACAGTCAGCTTGGCCTTAGACTGCTTCATAGAGCATTTGTAATAGGATTTTGCCTGTAATAGTACAGAAAGGATTTGGCAAGCAAATTGCTGGTGGAAACAAGCGAAGTGTTAGCCTAGTTAAGAATGAGGCACTTAAGAAAGAGCATTTGCATTCAAACAAAGAATATGCTAATTATGATTTAATCTTATCCACTTGTTAAAGCAGTTACAAGAATTTTCAGCACGGATACTTCTGCTCTCCTTTCCCTATTAGTAGGCCATGTTACAGTAAGAACCTGGGCTAATAAACCACGTATATATTTCAAATCTTCAGCTATAGCCTTGCCACATCTCATAAAACTCTGGATGTTATAAACCAACTAAACTTTCCTAATCTACTCCCATGCCTAGTTCCTGGCCACTCAGTCCTCCAAATCAGAGGTCTGAGAATCTTCCTTCTCTTCCTTCTCCCTTACAACAAGCAACCAATCCAATCCACTTTGTTCTGCCTCCCAATTATCTCTGGAACAAACTTCCTCCCCTCCCTCCCTAGGCCATTTCCAGCCCTTACCCTGTCTCACTGAAATCTTAATATTAATTATATTCTTCTCCTTACTGCTGTTATCTCCTGTATCCTGGCTTCAACCCACTCTCAAGGGCTCTGCATAAGAACTTTCTAAAATGCAAATCTGATCACATCATCCCTTCAAAGATTCTCTGTTAACAGGAGAAAAATACAGTTCCAATCAAAAGGCTAACAATTAAAAAGTAAGCAAAGAATATGAAGAGATGTTTCTTAGGGAAGGAAAAGTCAATGTTCCTTGCACAGCTATAATAACAGAAATGCATGTTAAAGCTACAAAGATTCACTGGTCAGGCTGACAAAAAATAAATAAATAAATCTCATGATGATCTCTTCTGGGGAAGCCATAAGGACCAGCTGCTTTCATGCAGTGCCCGTGGGAGGGTTGATTGGAAGAATCCTATGGAGATCAATATCGTCATCTCTCTCAAAATCATAAACAGAGAGACTGCAATTCCATTTCCAAAACTTCATCTACAGATACACATTCATGCTTGAAAAAGTATTCATGTAGAAATTATTAATTACAGCATTTTTGTAATGGCACAAAGTTAGAAGCATACTTTTGAATAGGAGAATGATCAAACAAACTATCATACATCCACACAATGTAATTCTATCGCTCTGATTTAGAAAAGAAATGGTAAAAGGAAAATACAATACTCCTGTATTTCCTATGTGGAAAGACTTCTAAGAGCTATATATTACATGTAAGAAAAAGAAAGGTGCGAAATAACATAACACCTGTTTGTACAAAAAGGGGGCATGCACATGCACACAAACGCACATCTGTGTTCACTTAGGTGTGAGCAAATCACCTCCGCAAGGTCACGGAAGAAAGAGACACGAGTTGTTACCTCAAGTGTGTCTGCACTTTTCACTCTACTTCTTTTTATATTTTTGGATTGTTAGACATGAATGCATTACATGGTCAAGTAATGAAGTAAATTTTTTAAATTATGCATTGGTATGGTACTAATACCCTTCTGCCTCTATGCCCTACCTACCTCTTTAGCCTCAGATCCTGTCACTCCACATCAACCATGATGCAAAAATCTTATGGGTTGTGCAGACCTGAACCTCTGGTCTGTTTGTCTTGTCTGGTAGGAGCAGCTCACACTGGTCACAATACCTTCCAACTCTCTTTTCCACCGCTTAAGCACCCCAGCACAGGCTGCTTGGCCCCATTAAGGGTTTTCTTCCAGTACAGGTGCATGCTGGGAGATGCTCAGCATCCCTAGAGTTTGTTCCAGTGCCACAGTTCTCAGTCTGTACTTGTTTTTGTCAGCCCCCATCAGCTTGAGATGTAGTTAAAGGGCTGCTTCCCCGCAGCTCAAGTGCTGCTTCTCTGCCCCTCCTTGAGGAACTCCTTCTCCTGGTCCCCATTTCACACACAATCCCTCCACCTTACAGCATTTGACCACATTGTTCCCTGAGTTTTTCATTGTCCACTCACTACAATGAAATGCTGTCTCTAAGGGCCATGTTTTTCTCTTGATAGTAGTAGAAGTAATAATGTTGTTGTTGTTGTTAGGTGCCGTCGAGGCAGTATCTGACTCATAGCGACCCTCATAGGGTTTTCAATGGCGGACTGTTTCAGGATTGCCTTGGGAGTGGATTGCCAGGCCCTTCTCCCGTTTTTGCGGTGCTGGGCATTGAACTCCAGACCTCAGAGACTGCAGCACAGCGCTCTACCAACTCAGCTAAATCCCAGCCCTGGAGTAATAATAGCAAATGTTTATTTAGTTAGCATTTTCTATGCTTTATGATGGGCTTGGGTTTGGCTCAGCTGATGAAGTGCCCTGCTGCACTCTCTGAGGATTTGGGTTGATCCCCAGCACTGCAAAAACAGGAGAAGGGCGTGGCAGTCCATTCCCGAAGCAATCACAAAACAATCAGCCATTGAAAACTCTATGAGGTTGGTTCAATCACTTTGGAAATCAATATAGAGATACCTCAGAGAACTAAAAATAGACCCATATGACCCAGTTATACCATTATTGGGAATATACCCAAAGGGAGATGAGTCATCGTACCACAGAGACACCTGCATCTCCATATTCAATGCAGCACTTTTCACAATAGCAAGAATATGGAATCAACCAAAGTGCCCATCGACAGAAGAATGGATAAAAAAATTGTGGTACATATATGCATAATGGAATACTACTGGGCAATAATAAATGAAATAATGTCATTTGCAGCAAAATGGATGGAAGTAGAGGAAATCATCTTAAGTGAACAAACACAAGCCCAAAAAGAGAAATACCATATGTTCTCACTCATATGTTGGAATTGAATCAAACTTAAAAGGAAAAGAATCCTATACATAAATTGAAACATAATAAAAAGCTCAACTAAACTTAGCATAGAAGGGACAATTTAAGGAGTAGAAAGCAAGAGAGAGGGATGTAGCAAAGGGAAGAGATGATAGGAAAACACAGGAGGAGGGAGGAAAGGGGGAGAGGTCAACCTCAATGCAAACAGCACAACTTTATTAGTACAGGAAATAATAATAGCAATAATACCAAAGGATGGCAATGATGTAAACAGACTAGATCACTCATGTAATACTGATGAGAATGTAAAAAGATAGATCACTATAGAAAGATGTTTGGACTTAAATAAAAATTGGGATGCACATATATAGATAAATATTCCCACAAAAAGACATACAAGTAGAAAGGAGGCCATTGGTGGGGGGATAGGAGAGGACAGTCATGAGAGGGTAAGGGGGAAGTTATGTGAGCAATGTACAATGAAATACATATATGGAAATGTCACAAAGAAATACACGTCAGAATGAAACCCATTATGTTGTACATTAAAATTTTCCAAGAGAAAAAAAGAAAAAAGAAAGCTCTGTGAGGGTTGCTGTGAGTCAGACCCGACCCAATGGCACCTAACAACATGTTCTAAGACAGCCCTATCCCAGCAGAACTTTCTGTGAGAGTGTAAGTGTTCTATACCTGTGTGTAGCAGCCCCACCACTTGCAGCTATGGAGCATTTGGAATGTGTCAAATGGAACTGGGTACTTGAACAGTTAGTTTCATCTAATGTTAATAAATCTGAATTGAAAGAAGCGCATGTAGGCAGTAGCTATAGTATTTGACAAAGCAGCTCTTGGCTCTACAATTAGCTCTATGCCTATGTTTCCATTTAAGGCTCCCAAGAATCTTTCAAGGTTGAGTTTTTACCATCTCCATCTCACAGAAAACTAAGCCTCAAACCCAGTGTAGTGGAGCAGTACTGTCATCCCAGCACTCTGCAGGCTGAGGCAGAAGGATCAGAAGTTTGAGGCAAGCCTGCGCTACCAGACAGGACCCTGTCTGAAAAAAAGACAGTAAGAAGGAAGGAAGGTAGGAAGGAAGGAAGGAAGGGAGAGGGAGGGAGGGAAAGAAAAAGAGAGAGAGAAGAAAATGGACCCCTTACAAGTGCTATGGTGTGAATACAGGCTGAGGTCTTCTCTAAGGTTGAAATTTAATCCTTGCTGTGAGGTAATAAGTGGATAGTTACTGTGAATATGATATTTAGAGGTGGAATCTTTGGAAGGTGAGTAGGATCAGATAAACTTATCAAAGCAGAGGCCCCATAACCGAATAGTGGTACTTACAAGAAGAGGGGGGAGATCCACACATAGCACGCACTCCTTGTCTCTTGACGCGGGATTTAATGATACAATCTACCTTGGCAATTCTGCCTTGCTCATGCACACACGCACATACCTTCTCCATCTCTTGCCATGTGTCTCCTATACCATCTTGGGATTTTGCAAGTAAGAAGGCAATCAGCAGACACAGGCCCTTGACTTTGGACCAGAACCTTGGGCCAAAATAAACCTCTTTTCTTTAGAAGCTACTCAGCATCAAGCCAGCTCAGTGGTCCAGCACTTGCAAAGAATGTAAGCACAAGGCCCTGGGTTCAACCTCCAGTACAGGGGGTGGAAAAAAAGTTACTCAGTATCAAGTACTTTGTTCTAATAACAAAAACTGCACTAATACAAAGCATATAAATGACTGCCTGCAATTATACACCTAAAAAATGATTAATTTGGATTTTAAACTTGGGTATTCTAATGCCAGGCTGAGATTTAGCTCAGTTGGTAGGGTGCTGCTCTGCAGTCTCGGAGGTCCTGAGTTCAATTCCAAGCACCAAAAAAATGGGAGAAGGACATGGCAATCTACTCCTGAGGCAATCCTGAAACAATCAGCCATTGAAAACACTATGATGGTCACTTTGAGTTGAGCACAACTCGACAGCACCTAACAACAACAATAATTCTAATGCCAGAGTCTATGCTTTTAAATTTTTCCATAGATGTGGAACACAGTAAATAGCAACAGAGCCAAAAATTTCTTCATACTCTTCTCAGGCATACAAGCAAAATATAGATTATTTTATTCTTATTATTTTAATTGTCTATATTGAACCATAATGTGCATATGCTAAAATATATAGTTCATAAGTTTTATGATTCAATGAGTTTTGACTAAACAAAAACAAGTTATCTGCACCTCTAAATAAGAAATTTCCAACACCATGGTAAATATATTCCTTCCTAGTCAATCCCCAGAGGTCACCACCCTTCAGGTTTCTTTTACCATTGATTTTTTCAGCTGTTCTAGAATTTTGTATAAATGGAATCATTCAGCATGCAATCTTTTGTATCTGACTTCTGACCATCACAACATTTTTAATGTCATGCATGTTATTGTATCAGAAGTCAGTTCTTTTTTTATTGCTGAGTAGTATTCAATTGGATAAATACACCACAATCTGATTATCCATGTTGCTATTGATGGGCACTGGGCTTGCTTACAATTTTAAGAAATTATAAATAAAGCTATTATGATCTTTCATGTATAACTGATTTGTAAATTTATGATTTCTTTTGCTTAATACCTAGAAGTGAAAATTTTGGGTAACCAAGTAGGTGCATATTTAATAACATATAAAACTTTTAACCTGATTAGAAATCATACAATTTTATATTCTAACAATGTATTTGAATTCCACTTGTTCCACATACTTTGTCTTTTGTTTGATTTTGTTACTATTTGCAATTTTAAGGGCTACATAATGGTATCTCATTGTGGTTTTAACTTCAATTTCCTTAATGGCCAAGAATGGTGTGCACTTTTTTATGTGCTTATAATTCACTTAAATTTTTCCTCTTCTAGAGTGTCTGTTTATGTCTTTTGCCCATTTTCAATTGAGGTGTCTTTTTTATTATTGTACAAGAGTTCCGTGTATGTTCTGAATAAAGTCCTTTGTCACAGACACAAGTATCAAGAATATTTTCTCAGCTGGGCATGCTGCCACAAGCCTGTAATCCCAGCAATTTGGGAGGCAAGGGCAGAAAGGTCACAAGGTCAAGATCAGAGGCAGCCTGCATAACTTAGCAAGTCCTTGTATCAAGATAAAAAATTTAAAAATGGGGCTGGGGTATAGCTCAATGGTATAGCACTTGCAAAGTATGTATGATACCCTGGGTTTAACCCCCTAGTGTGTGTGTATATATATATATGTATATATGTATGTGTGTATATATACATATATACATATATGTATATACATATATACACACATACATGCATACACATATACATACACATATATGTATATATACATATATATACACATGTATATGTATATATCCTCATCAGTAAATGTTTTAAATCCTCTTCACTTTCAGCAAGCAGAGTTGTGTCATCTGCATAACACAGGTTGTTAATAAGTCTTCCCCCAATCCTGATGCCACGTTCTTCCTCATAAACTCCAGCTTCTTATTTGCTCAGCATATAAATTGAAGAGATATGGTGAAAGTATACAGCCCTGATGCAACAACAACAACATATGTACACACACACACACACATGTATGTATGTATGTATGTATGTATGTATGTATGTATGTATGTATGTACCTGCCGACATACCACTGTAGCATCGGATCCCGTCAGATCTTGGAAGATAAGCAGGGTTGGACCTGGTTAGTACTTGGATGGGAGACCACCTGGGAACACCAGGTGCTATAGTCCAGGGAGAAGGACCGAACAATCTACTCCCAAAAAATAATCAGCCATTGAAAACCCTATGAATAGCAGAGAATCACTGACCATAGTGTTTCACCTGCTGTACGTAGGGTTGCTATGAGTCGGACACCAACCTGACAACACCTAACAACAACATATATATATATATATACATGTATGTATTTTTTCTCCCAGTCTATTGTTTTCACATTAATTTGTTCATTTGTGCTGAATTGCATTTATCCATTCACCTTACAATGTTTTCTGTGAGAAGTTTACAATTTAATTATTTCTAATTTTTCAGTTTTCCTTTATGGCTATTACTTTCTGTCCTCTCTAAGAAATACTTTGCTACCTAATGGAGCAAAGTTATTCTCCTACTCTTTTTTAGATATTTTAAGGTTTTATTAGTTTACTTTGTATAGAAGATGTTCCTTTCAGTTTTACGAAATTGTATGACCCATAAAGTGCTCACGTATAGACATGTGCTGGATTATTCTATTGCCAAGTCATTTACACTGGGAACTGCACATCTCAACATCCCCTTCCCTGTACGGTCCTGGGCTGGAGTTAGCTAAGAGTGACATTGCATCCATTGAGATGTAGAAGTGAGGCAGCAGCAGCCATTACTTCTAGAAGCTTTCACTGCAAGCTTTAGAGGGGGTAAGAGATAGAGGACAGATTCCATGTTTCCTTCCTCCATCTTCCAGATCCCGCTCTTCCTTCTTGTGACCAACACTTACCCCATCCTCGCAAGATGCTTGTTGTTATGAGCTCCAAGAGGCAATAGCCAATAAGAGCTAATAGCTTTCAGTAGATTCTAAGCCAGTCTTTTTGTGGCCCAACTCTGACTCCTAGATATGCCAGATTTCACACTTCCGGGGAGCTCCGGCTTGCTCAGCTATGCTAGTGCTCAGCTACCTGAGCGTTAGCTCGCTGACTCCCTTATCTCAATGTCTCCCTTGTTGGCCTTTCCTTCCCCCCTTTGCTCCCACGTCACCAAGACTAACACAAGGATTGCTTGGAAGGCTTTGCCTCCTGCAGCTACAATAGGGTCCGTGCTGTAGAGGATAAGGTGATGAGATCCATCCTCATTGCGGCCATTTATCCCATCACTTTGGACAACTCACTTTCACCTTCAACTTCAGTTTTGTCTCGTTTGTGTATGCTTCCCCCCTCTGCTTCCCAACTTGCTTTAAGGATACCACGGAGTACAGCCTTTTAGGGCTCTTTGCAGACAAGATTGCAGGCTTCAGCTTATCAGTGTTACTATCCTCCTCCTCCTGGTCATCATAAGACTGTCACCTTGGCTACCTTTTGCCAGACCCAGATAGAGGTTGAAAAGAGGAGAAGGAAATTAGAGATCAAGTGGCTGTGAGGTTTTGAATTCTCTGTGGAGTTCTACTGTTTCTCTTATTCCAATTCCCCTTCACCACATCGTCAAGAGCTGGTTGAGCAGCTCATTCCCAAGAGAATGAATGCATACCCAGGTTAGGGCTTCCTAACCATCCTGGGCCATAAGCTCCCAGCCGCATCACATCACTCTGGGTGATGGTATGCTCTAGCAAAACCAAGAGAGGACTTTTGACAGCAGGAGTTTAGTCACACAGGTCTGCCCCTTTCAAACAGATTGGTGCTATAGTCCACAATCTTGCCTTTGCCATGTTGAAGGGGAATAGGAATTTGAGGGCCTGAGACAGCTACAGAAATAATGATGAGGTCAAAACACATTAGAGTTGAAAAGCATTGTTCATTTCGGAAAGGAGGGATCCAGTCTTGGGTTGGGGAGTAGCCCTGGGGAGCTTCAATCAACGGATGGGCTTCATCTGTAAAATCAGGATGGCAAAATTGCTTCCAAACTGCTCTCATAGAGACACTGGGCTCTGTGCTGGGGACTGGGCTCCAAGCCAAGAGGATAAGATGCTGGGCTGTTAGGTTTTACAAAATTCAAAGGGATATTTTATTAACATCAGAATTATGTTGCTTAAAAAGTAAAGCTGAACATATTGCACTGGGTGCTCTCTAGGATTATTTACAGTTTTAAACGCTTTGAAATTGAAGTTATTTGTAGGCAATTCTCCACATCCTAATAGAAGCCATACATGCAAAACCTTATTTATTCATTAATTTGTACATTAATTAACCTCATACATTAATTAGCACTATTGAGTACCAGATATAGAATATGGAGCTAAGGGAAGGAAAATGAATTTTAAAATCTCTCTTTGTCATTGGCTCTAATAGGCCTAAGGGGTCAGACAAGCAAATGAAAAACTATAATAAAATGTGATAAATGTCATAGTAGAAGTTGGTAAAAATTGCTACAGGAATATAAAAGAATCCATTCATTCTGCTAGAGGGCTTTGGAAATGCAACACATGACAGTTTTTTTATTTCTGCAACAGATTGACCTGCAGACTTGCATTTTGTTTGGGTTGATATTCAAATGATTTCTTCCTTTTCTGAGCAGAGAGGAGCCAACCCGTGACATGCTGCAGAACAGGGTGAGGCCATCAGTGTTGGAAAATATGCCACAGAGTGTTCACACGTGGGAAAACCCACATGTGGGCAACTCAGACTCGGCTACATATTGCTTCACTGTCGAGTTGAAGAAACTCTTATGAAGACCATCCAAATGTACCCTTTCAAGTACACAATCAGAACATCGCTTTAATGTAAAAAATAAGTATAATGGGGAAGGAGCGATGCATTCCAGGTGCCTAAATCATTGCATCATGTTCTTCCCTAGCTATGAAAAAGCTTCATGCTCACTCTCAACACATATTTCATTTGGCCTGTTGACAGTTTATGAAGGGCAAGAAGAATTTCTCCCTCTCATGTCTGATCAAGTGCACAAAGAGGATGCCAGCAATTAACTTAAAACTCTGGCAGCAGCCGTGTCTCATGCCTCATTGAACAATAGGTTTGGAACGTCTGACCCATACGGATGTCTGTCCTCAGCAACTTACCCCTTCTGTTATCCCCAGCTTGCTTGTCAGAACTTTGCAGCCTCCAATCCCTTTTTGCCTCCATAAATTTCCAAAAGCAAAAACTTTCATGCAATTTAGGAATTGTGAAATTTTTTAATACAAAGCATACATTGTTGTTGTTGTTGTTACTGTTGTTGTTAGGTGCCCTCGAGTGAAGTCCAACTCACAGTGACCCTCAGAGGGTTTTCAATGGGTGATCGTTTGAAGATTGCATCAGGAATGGATTGCCACATCCTCAAAGCACATATGTATGTGAAAAGTTTTGTCTCCTTGTCTACATTAAGCCATGTAAAAAAAAAAGTCACAAAACATAGGAACTTGGGGATTTCTACCAAATAAATTTCCTGTAATTCAAGTCTATATGTCTGTAGATACTACTAGTTTTTTAATTATTATTGATGGTAACTCTAATGATAATCATTGAGTGTAAGTTTGCCACAGCTCAAATGTTATTCAAAGTGCTATTATTTGTATCCATTGTGTTTTCATTAACACTGCTTCAGAATCTTCCAGCTTGGATATGACTTTAGTGAAATCCAAATTTAACAATTCAAAATTATGTCATTCACTGCATTTACAGCCAATTATCAGATTTCTACAATTATACTGAATTTTGACTAATCCTTAAAGACTCAAATTCCACCTCTTCTATGAAGCAAATCACCATCTCAACTTATATAGACTTTCTTCTATGAATCAAGAGCACTCAGTTTATTTACCTCTAATTTTATATGTAAAATGTACAGTATTGAGCTCTGGGTGTCTCTCGGTGGTAGAGAGCATCTGAAAATCACATTAGTTGAAATGGAATAAACAGAAAAAGATCAAGAAAAAAGGAAGAAGAAGATAAATAATGTAAATTTCATGTTATCCCCATTTTTAACATGACATACGTAAAAGTACGTGCAATTTTAAAGTTTTTTGTTAAAAGTCTTCTTTGGAAAACTACTCTATAAATAACACAAATAAGTGAATTACTAAATATTGGGTTCACTGCTAAGGCATGTGATATAAAACTCATTGGAAAAAAGCTGTTTACCTACCTGAGGCAACTTGCCTTATACAGGGAGCTAAATGTCTTTATTTGCGAGGATGAGTGCATTTTACTCAGTAAGATAAGACTTGATTATACTTTTCTCTCCTGGAATCCCTGAGGGCTGGGCAATTCCATAATGGTGGTATTATCCTTGAGTTAAACAACTGTGAATATGTTTGGAGGGTGGAAAAGAGAAATATACTGAGAACTCTACTCCATTAAGTCACCCTATTTATTATATAGGAACCAGAGGTTCTCAGGGCTGGGATTTGGCTCAGTTGGTAGAGCGCCGCTCTGCAGTCTCTGAGGTCCTGGTTTCGATTCCCAGCACCACAAAAATGGGAGAAGGACATGGTAATCCACTCCCAAGGCAATCCCAAAACATTCAGCCTTTGAAAACCCTATGAGGGTCGCTATGAGTCGGACACAACTCGATGGCACCTAACAACAACAACAACAGAGGTTCTCAGCAATAGAATTTTCTAAAAAAAGGCAACCAAATAAATAAGAAATGCCATTCTCCTGCCACAACTCAAGTCTATCAGGAAACAGTGATGACGATATTTCCAAGTGTTTAAGAATTTATTTCATCCTTGAAAATTTTCTAGGGAATCTGTATATTTTTTCCTCTTCACAACAACCCTGAAAACTAGGCATTACCATTTACATTAGAAAGTGCTCAATCGATGTTTGTTAAATGAGTGGATAAATATTCTGCCTGACAAATGACTTCAGAAATGATTCAATTCACTCATCCTCCAATAAAAATTTAACAAATTCCATGTGTCATGTGCCTAAAAAATCTTGTTGTTTCCTGGGAACCTGAACCTGGTTGGAACTTACAGAGAAACAGTCATGCAAATGTAATCCAGCCCTAGGACTTGGGACATGTTAATATTTGCTGAATGATTGATTGCACAGATGACATGACTGAATGAATGGAGACATGGCTGGATGTGTGCACAGAAGATAAAGGTATTCCAGAGGCACTGTTGAGGAACCTCTGGAAAGACCACAGAGTAATCCATGTTACTTCCTTCTGAAACAGCCACCAGAATAAGCACCTTTGCACCCTTGTGTAGAGGCAGCAGCTTTCACTCTCAACTTGCAGTCTTTCCCACACTGCTGCATAGTAAGCTAAAGACAAATGGAAGACAGCGTGCAGCAAGGAGAGAGAAGCCAAACGTTGCTACTCCTGGCCTTCACAATAAAAGAGTTGGGACAAATTCAATGGATTTGATCAATGGATCTAACAAAATAATTTGAGACTTTATGGCTTATTGATCAAGGAACTATGCCTGAGAGGTGCCCATCCATCACCTTTGAGGCCAGAGAACTCCCAGAGAAAATACTGTTTCTGCTGCAAATCAGTCACCCCTCTGAATTCAAAAGTTCAATGGCTCTGTCTCTCAGAAAAACCTCTGCAAGGTCTAACAAGACATTATGTTTTCTGCAGGAGAGGAGAAGGGGCAGTTAGCAGGCACAATGCACTAGAAATTGAATATACACTATGAACATAACCCTCACCATGACCTTGTCAGATATGTGATGAAATCCTTATTCCAGAGATAAGGACAGTGAGTCTTAGAACAGTTCAGTGACTCATAGGATGTGGAGCTATGAGTTTGCATCAGAACATTGCAATCTCTACCTCACTCTTCCTTTCCAGCCAACTCACTGGACTCCACAAAGATGTATGCCCTATAGGATGAGTCAGAATAGTTCTATGCTAAGAATTGAAACAGCCATGTAAAACTGGTTTATTTAAGTTTTCAAGGAAAAAATATTGAGTAAAAATCCAAGGTATTTTTGTAAATGTTGGGATACAATAGAGAACAAAGGTAAACAAGAGTCTTTCCTCATTGACTCTACCTTATGGGGTGTTGTTGTTAGGCACCATGGAGTCGGATCCCATTCATAGTGACACTATGTGCAACAGAATGAAACACTCCCGACATTGTGCCATGCCTGGCACTGTGCGAGTACTTCCCTGTTATTCACAGAGTTTTCGATGGGTGACTGTTTTGAGAGCAGGCTGCCAGGTCCTTCTCCCAAGCCTATAGCACCCCGTATTCCCAGGCAGTCTCCCACTGAAATACTAACGAGGTCCAACCCTGCTTAGCTTCCAAGATCTGGTAAGATTGGCCACCAGGGTAGTATGGCTGTTAGGCACCTTCTGATGTAAGGGACAGAAAACACCTAATAAATAAATGTGTGTGTGTGTGCATAACATATTTATGTCATAACCTAGATTCAGTGGGTTGTGAAGCATAATCTTTTTTTGAGTCATCATAAGCTTTTTTAATATGCAATGCTGAAGCTTTCTCCTGACCCCTGGGTGGAACCTAGGGCATTCAGCAAAGATCTTCTCTTCACGTCCAGGGGTTATTGAACCATTTCAGTTTGGGGAATTTTAAATTCCCATCTGATTTAAGCTCAAAGCATCATTTTTGCATCAAAATTTAGGTTTCAGCATGTCCTCCAGCTGGGGCTAAGAAATCTATGACAGGAAAAAGGTAGGGGATGTGTTTATATTCCTGCTTCTTTAGATTTCTTCAACACTCCTTTTGTTGTCTGACTTCTACAGGGGTGGGGACTGGTGAGGAGGAAGAAAAGAGGAGACAGTTATGGGACAGGCCAGGTCTTAGTTCAGTTGAGCTGTAATTTGGTTCTTTCTTGCGGAGGAAATTTGTAGTCTTTCAGTGATCCCCTCTCACTGAATACCTCTCTTAGGAGCATTTCTCAGCAAGAGTCTTGCATCCTAATCAGGTCTCCCATGACCCTACTTCCCCAGTCACTCATTCTGCCAATCCAGCGCCCTACTGCCACAGACAGCACCAACCTCCAGCCATCCTGATGGGTGCTTCTAAGCAGGAAGCTCTCTTAGGGAAAGTCCTTTTCAAGATAGAATGTGGTATACATTGTCCAGGGCTCCCTAGTCCTCTGAAAACCCAAGCATCCCTGTCTGTTGTCAGTGGAGGAGGCTCTTCTTACTCACTCTCCCCTCGGAAAAGTTCCAGCCAGCCTCCCACCTGTGGCTGTCTATGGGCAGGAATCCGGTATCAGTACCTGTGTCCTCCCACCTTCTGCCCCACCAAAATCCAGGGACACAAGTTACATTCGCTGAGCCATGTTCTTATAAAACATTTGCTTGGCTTATGTTGAGCAGAAAATTCCCATGGGGTGGAGCAACTCTCATCACAGAGATACCTGGTCTCTGATGTCCCTCTTGTCAATTGCCCTCCTGTGCCTACCTACTTTTGAGATGGGCAAAGCACTAAGGGCCAAAATCCAGTTTTTTACATCTCTCATAGGTATGCATAGAGGATCTAAAATTCTCGTTTAAAATGTATAAGCAATTCACATCCCTTGCCTTCCCCTTCATAGCCTCCAATAAACCCAAGAAAACAGAAAAGATTTCACCACCTGACCTGTTACATGTGCAATGTAATATCAGTTAGTAATGAGTCTTATGAAAAGCATTCATGCAGTGCAGAGGACAGAGTGCATGGATGGGGCAAGCTATGGGCACAACTCCAGAAAGAAGGGTAAAAGAACAGGCAGACAAAAAAACGCTGAAGCAGAAACCCAAATGAAGCAATGTGATGAGTCACGCAGAGATCAGGAGAGGCAACACTGAGGAAATAATAAATGCACTAACTGCAGAGAAAATGAGCCAGATATAGTGCAACAAGAGGAAGGCAGCCAGTATAGACAGAGATGCATGAAGGGAAGAGATGGGGGAGGACACTATAAGAGAGGTAGATAGGGACCAAAGCAAACAGAGCCTGCTGGACCATAGTAAGCCATTTATTTGGATTTGATTCAAAGTACTGGAGGGTTCTGCACTGAGTGGTGTTATGAGTCTGCTTTTTGTGTTTGAAGGGTTGCTTTGGCTGCTGTGTGAGTAACAGGTGATGGAATTATGATCATCCACACGTGCAAACTATGTGGGTATGCTGAGGACCTGCCAGAGCATCACGCTTGCTGCGCATGTTCTGTTTAGTTCTAACACCCAGACACACAGGGCAGTGAAGGAGCAACATCGGATTTTATGCAAAACTCCTGAAGTTCTCTTCAGACATCATCTAGACCGATGTGTAGAATTTGAGGTGGATGTGGGAAAGGATGTATTCAAGATCACAGAGAGAGTTTCATACAACCTAGTAAAGTGAATAAGTGTTAAATGAATTCAAGAAAAAAAAGTCTTAAAGAATGTTTTGACTTTGTTGCTGCACAACCAATCACCCCAAACTTGGCAACCTAAAACAGAAACCCTCATTCTATACCATCTGCTGGCTTCTGTGGGTCAAGAACTCAAGAAGGGCTCACTTGGCCGGGTAGTGCGGAGGGTCTCCCTGGCAGCTCCACTCTGGACCTGTGGGAGGAGGGAGGGCTGAGGGTTGGCAGGGTAGCTTTCTCCCTCGTGTGTGCCTCAGGACCACCCCTGTGGTTTGTCAGCCTCTCTAGTTTGGCTTTCCGCACAGTGTGGTGGCTTCCCGGCAGTCCAATGGCTCACATGAAGCCCTAACTACGTGGAGGCACTGTCACCTCCACCACATTCCATTTACTCCAGGGAGTCACAGAGAAAAGGATGTAGACACACTCCCCCCATATCCAAGCAGGGCGGGCACACTGCAAGACCAGCATGTGCAACGGGAGATACAGTTGCAGCCAACTTTGGGAAATACAACTCCATGGCAACTAAACAAGAAGAGAATATTTCAGGAAAATTGAAGAGTATGAGTGTGAATGCAGAAAGTGGATGGAGAAAATATTTTTGATAATCAGAAGAAGTGGGGTTAAATCCAAAATTTGGGATAGGATCAATGCCCTTAGCATGTATAACACCCACGAGGGAAGTAACACCTGCTGGCATCAGACGCCTCTACTCCCGCAGGTCTGAGCAAGCACACACATGTGCATGTGCATGCACATGCATGCGCTCTCTCTCTCTCTCTCTCTCTCTCTCTCTCTCTCTCTCTCTCTCTCTCACACACACACATGCACACACACAACTGTAGCCACTCAGAATGCGATAACCCCAGACTGATGACCCCACCCTGCTCAGGACTCTCTAGCCATAGCTAGTGCAGCAACCAATGATGGTGCTCCCTGACTTCTGTGTATACTTCCATGTCCCTGAAGAACTTCCTCTGGCCTCCTGGTGAAGGCTGGTGGACAGTTGTCCTCTCAGCTCAGGGCAAAGTAAGTTCTTTGGAATCCTGTTGTTATCTGTCCTCCTCCCATGAACAGCCTCGCCTGGAGATGCAGAGCTACAAAGTGCAAGGCTTTGACGCCAGTGGATTGGACGGGCTCCAGCTTCCTACTCGAAGCAACCTTGTTGTGCCGTTTGATGTTAAATATAGACTATAAGGGGCAGGGTGAGAACTCCAGAATCCTAGATAAATTCTAATTCTTCCTGTCTCTCCATCTATCACCATCTGTTTATCATCTATTTTATGGTGCATATAATCACAGTGCTGAGTTGTTTCTAGTTCCTTTACTCTGCTGCAAATTAATCTGCCCTTTTATTGTGGGACATTATACTTAAAAAATATCACAAATACTTATGACACAATAAAAGTTCAGATCTTGCTTGCACCCTCAGAAAACTAGAGATTGGACTAGAAAACCTCAAATTGTAGAAAACAACTTTACACAAAGGGTTGTGCAAAAAAGAGGAGCTCCTGGGGCTTGTGAAAAACACATACACTCTGTCCACCCTCTTGTGTCCTTCATCTCTTGAGCTAATAGGTAACAGTATAATTCTCAAAAGACTTGACAAGTAAGTAGTATGCCATATGTGTTGAGGGGAGCTATAGTAAATTCTAGAGATTCTAAATGAAATGGGCCTCTTCTATCACTCTGTTGTCAGTGTGGCCACTCAGAGCTCCCTCTGTAACCTTTGGCAATCATTCTTGGTCTCAGTTTCCTGGTCTGTTAACCAAAAGAGTGAGCTGAGTGATTTTGCTATTTCTTTTTAGGTTTATGATTTGAAGGTTAAAATATTATGTGTTATATCTTAGTAGAATGTTCAAGCAACTAGAACATTCATTCTCTTACAGTCTGTTTAATTAAGACCTACTACAACAATAAAGCCTGCAGCCATAGTCCTGTGGCATCCAATCCTGTCAGATCTTGGAAGCTAAGCAGGGTCGGGCCTGGTTAGTACTTAGATGGAAGACCACCTGAGAACACCAGGTGCTGTAGGTTTGGGAGAAGGACCTGGCAGCCCACTCCCAAAAATCAATCTGCCATTGAAAACTCTATGAACAGCAGGGAAGCACTGACAATAGTGTTTCATCTGTTGTATGTAGGGTCGCTATGAGTCGAATACTGACTTGAGGGCACCTAACAACACAACAACAACAACATAATAGTAAAGCAGGATGGGATTTAGCTCAGTTGGTAGAGTGCTGCTCTGTAGTCTCTGAGGTTCTGAGTTTGATTCCCAGCACTGCAAAAATGGGAGAATGATGAGGCAATCCACTCCCAAGGTAATCCTGAAACAGTCAGCCAGTGAGAATCCTATGAGGGTTGCTATGAGTCAGACACAACTCAACAGCACCTAACAACAATTAAACACAGTGACAAAGGGCTTACTCTTGCCCTAGGCAATTTATTCCATATTTAGAGCTTCTGACCATTAGAGAGCTTTCTCTAAATAAGAATTTCTTTCCTGTTATCTTAGTTTGGTCTTAGCCTGTCTTTTTAATTCACACAGAATTGATAAAACCCTACTTCCATGTGACTTAGATCTTCCGCCAACCCCTTATTACTGACTGTCTTTGTTATAGACTAAAGACTCTATAGAAATAAGGATTACACAATAAGACCATTGGGTTCCTTCTTCCCTGACAACACTTAATGCAATTCTGGACAGAGGAGAGGCGTTCAATGAATACCAAAGCTTAACCTGATTTTGTGGTTGAGTTGTCATCTCTTTTGGATATCTTCTCAAATTTATCCAGACCAAGTTAGTTTCTTTCCCCACTGTACACATGTAGCTCCTCATTTTTTTCTACTATAATTCTCCTCATATCATAATTGAAACCTCCCCCTATAGCTATAAAGGCATCTGGGCTCAGTCTGTCACCAGAAAAAAACCCATTTACCATTAGTCCAGTGCACAGATAGCTGCAGTGTGCACAAAGCCAGGGAGCATCTTTCCCTTTACAGACCATCAGGCTGTACCCTGGTCATAAAACTTCTTGGGATCCACAGAATGAAGCAAATGTGTCCTTACCTACTCTTTCCCTCAAGTTACCTTTCTGTCCGCTCTGTGGGTACTTGAGGTTCCATATGGCTCCCTTGCTCAATCCTTTTCCATCACTCAGCTCCTCACACTCAACCCTATGCTTCCTCCCACATGTTCTTCATGCATGACATTCAAATGTAATATGTTCAAAATGGAGCGGGAATAAGGCAATACACTTCAAAGTTGCTGGTAGTAAGGACTCTTATAGCACAGCTTGAGGAATCCTTATGTTAAAAGGCACCTTCCATGGGGAAGATGCTCAGAGTAAAGGAGGAAATCAAGATAAGGGGTAGGGAAACACAAAGACAGAAAGAAGGTAACAACTCCTTCAATGCCTATGACTTTCTCATCTACATGCATGTCTTCTCATCTACCTTATATCTATTTACTCATTTATATAAAACATGTGCAACACTTACTAGGTGCCAGGCATTATTCTAAACATTTGGTAAGTGTTACCTCATTTAAACCTCAGTAACTACACCACAGGTAGGGTCTATTGTTCTCCCCCCTTTACAGATGAGACAAAAACCTCTGCAGAAAAAGAGGTCTTATAACTTCCATCAGGTCACTAACCAGTAAGAGTTGCAGAAGTATTAGAATCCAGAACTCAGGCTTTTTAAAAGTATATGTTATTTCAATTGGCATATAGGTATATTTGATAGATACACTGAATGTTTAAATGTAAAGAAATGTGTTACTATAAAAGACACATTGCCATTAATCCATCTCAGAACACTCCCTCCATCTTTGAACCCACTTCCCCTGTCCTTCTTGCCACTTTCCGAAGCAGCTCTGCAAGTCCTCTTTTATGAGTATCTGTAGTTGCGCTTCTGTGGCTCCTTGGATGTCCTGAATCCATTCAAAATGGCCACCTTCCGTGGTCATATTGACTTTGGGGAAGAGGCGGAAGTGGCAAAGTGCCCAGTGAATGATGTGGAGGAGGACACACTCTAACATTTGCATTTGACCGAAATTGCTGTACCAGAAGTGATATATAACACAGAGTTGCTATGATGAAGGACAAAACCAAGGACATGAAGGAAGACTTGCAGAACTGCTTCACAAAGGGATGAGAGTGGTGGGATGAGCATGTCCAATGCCAGAGGGAGCATTCTGAGGCGGATTAATGGCAATGCGCCTTTTATTGTGATAAATTTATTTAAACATTCACTGTATTTTTTATCACACTTTGTATAACAATAGTACATACTTACAGAGTACAGGGTGATAATTCAGCACAGAACCTTTGCTTTTTACTGATAATTCTTTTTTTTTTTTTTTTTTTTTTTTGAGGTATTGGGAGTTGAACCCAGGGCCTTGTACTTGCATGCTTTGCAAGTGCTGTACCACTGAGCTGCACCCTCAGTCCATTTTTTTTACTTTTTTGAGACAGGGTCTCACTAAATTACACAGACTGCCTCTGGTCTCAAACTTGAGATCCTCCTGCCTCCGCCTCCCAAGTCACCAGGATTACAGGTGTGCACCACAGTGCCCAGCTTACTGCTGTCAATTCTGCTACCACTTTGAGGACCTCTTGTGCTCAAAAGAATAGAGACTGGACATATTCCTTTATTCCCACAACCTGACACTAGTTTTTGCAATATAATAGGGATTAAAATGTGCTCAAATTGGTGAATGAGTAAGTGCAAGAATGATGGTGGAAATCTTTCCCGGTTTACTCAGAGGTCATTGCCTAAATGGACACTGGCCTTGCCACGAGTTTGCAGCCATTTAGTTACTCATTTTCTATGGGATTTTTCACTACTAGTGCAGAACAGAGGCCCACAGTGCTTCTGTCAGACACCTAATGACAAGCTAAAGTCACTCTACCCATTTGCAGACCAAAACGCAGGCTTTTTGATGGCTGATTGTTTCGGGATTGTTTGGGAAATGGATTGCCAGGTCTTTGTCCCATTCTTGCAGTGCTGGGGATGGAACCCAGGTCCTCAGAGAGTGCGGAGCAGTGCTCTACCCACTGAGCTAACCCCATGCCTCCTCATGAATAGCACGTTAGATTTGCTAGAGTGGGGGCCCCTCCCACAGAAGGCAAGGACCCAAGAGAGGAAGGTACTCAAATCAAATCCTCCTAAGGTGGGGGAAAGGGGAAGGAAAGTAGTGCTAAAGCTATTGCCATTCCTGCTCAAGGGGTAATGTCCAGGAAACTTGCTTGCCAGCCAGGTGGAGCCCACCTAAGTTGTCCCCAGGCCCTCTTCTCCTTGGGAACATGGGCCTGTTCCTCAGAGTGGTGGGGACTTATGGCTTGCCATTTTCAAGACAAGGAAGACAAAGCTCAGCTTCAGAGAGTTCCACCATCCTGCCCAAATCCTTATGGCTGCTGAACTAAACTTAGGATCAAGATTTGGGATATAAATCCTTTGCTTTTCATAATTGCATTGAGATTCAGGAAATTTATCTAGGAAATACCTTTGATCACCCCAGTATACTGGCTTCGAGCTGGATTGAACCTATTACTTGCCCTTCCCTTCTTAGAACCAGACTAGATGAAGTTCCTGTGGCCTCCATGGACCTGAGGACAACTATTCCCTTTAGTCAAGAATGCGCTGTCAGGAATCCTCAGCACAGTGAGAAGGGATGGGAGGAAAAAGAGCCTCAACTCTTTCACCAAGCAGCTATGATTTCCAATCAGTCATTCAACTTCTCTGACCTTACTTTTTGTATTTTCACACATAGACAAAGGGATTGGATCAAATATGTGTTAGGTCCTATGTGAGTCGGCATAGAAAGTGTGGGTGAGCTCCATTGCTGGCAAGTAGGATGAACAGCAAAACAATTAGGTAGAAATTAGCCAAACCTTAACCACCGGTAAGGGGCTGTGATCTCTCAGTTGTGGTCTGAGAAATGGATTTAAGAATTTATTGTTGATTTCCAAGAACATCAGCTCCATGTGCTATGGCTACAAATGTCAATAAAATGATAAGTATTATCCAAAAGGGTATTGTAAAACACAAACAGAACACATTTAGCATTTACCCAGAAACGGGCGGGTGTGTTCCCTTCTGGAATGCAAAGCTCTCCACGTCTCTACACCTCTTGGAACAGACTAAGGGGTCAGAGAAAATCTAGAAGGAGAAAATTCAAGTGGCTTCTAGCATGGGAAGTGGTAAGCATGGGAGGACAGCCTACAAAGATTTAAATTACACTATGATCATAAAAAAGCAATTCTGTGCCATTAGTATCTCATATAATATTTAATAACATTTCTTAATTTAGTTACACATACATATTTAAAGTCTCAGATTGAATAAATTAAATTGTTATTCTAGAAATAATGCTGCTTCTAACTCCCACATTTCATAAAACAAACTCTTCATGGGTACCTTCAGTATGAATAACTTTTTCATCACTGAAGTCACATTTTGAGTTATCAAGCAGTTTTACAAAGCACATCCTCCTGGCCATCAGGAGTTTGATGTGTAACATTTGCTAATCCTTGCATCATGCTTCATCATAGACTGTATTCCAACCCACAAGTGCCCACTCACATAGCTCTTGAAAAATTGGCCATTTTGTTCATCTTGTAATTATGATTAAGATAATTATAATACTGTCTTAAATTCTTTTCACAGCTTAACAACTTTTCCGTATTACTTTTTTAAGTGGTTAGTAATGACATCAAACACTTTGAATTGTGATATTGTACCCCCAGAAATAATGACTAAATTACTAATATCTTTGCCTCCTTTTAATAATTTCATTAGATGCTTTCTCTAAGTAACCCAGACCAGCATTGCTTGAAATGATTTAAGGAAAATTTGTCTAGTTTTTAAAAATATTTTGCTGCTTAGAGAAAATATTTCAGAGAGCTTGCCATAATGTGAGGGATGACAGGGTCAAAGGAAAAGCTATTCCTTCTTTTCCAAGAGATAACTAGTTCACTGTCACATCCTTTTCCCACTTTTGCAGTGTTAGGGATCCAATCTGGGTGCTCAGAAAGTATGGAGCAGTGCTCTACCAACTAAGCTAAACCTAAGCCCTACCCATGCATACAGGGGATGTTAATTATTAATTAGAAAATAATAATGAAAGCTAAACTTAATTATATGTTGTTTTTGAGGCACCTATGGGTTGAACTTAGGGCCTCGAACATACTTTGCAAGTGCTCTACAACTGGGCTGCACCCCAAGCCCAGTTTTTATCTTTTATTTTGAGGCAGGATCCCATGAAGTTATGCAGGCTGCCTCTAACCTCAAACTCACAGTCCTCCTGCCTCCACCACTGTGCCTGACTGATTACGTTTTTTAAGTATTTTTACCTAGGTCATTGACTGTTACAGAGGTTGGAAAAGATACCATATATAGGTATGCACCACGTCACATTTTTATCAATGACAGACCACATCTATGACCGTGGTCCTATAATGTGACAGAGGGCTTGAAGAATTCCTATTGCCTGGCGACTTCCTAGCTGATGTAACATCTTGTTGTTGTTAGATGCCATGGAGTCGAGTCCGACTCATAGTGACCCTCATACGGTTTTCAGTGGTTGACTGTTTGGGGATTGCTTTCAGGAGTGGACTGCCACATCCTTCTACTGTGTTTGCAGCATTGGGGATCAAACCCGGGTCATCAGAGAGTGCAGAGCAACACGCTGCCAATGGAGCTAAGCCCCAGCCCAGATGTAACATCATAGCACAGTGCATTATTCACATGCTTGTTGGATGTTGATGTAAACAACCTAATATGCCACCAATTGAAAACAAGTGTTTGTTTGAAAACAAGTGTTGTTGTTAGGTGCCCTCGAATGGAGTCCAACTCATAGCAACCCTCTGTACAACAGAGTGAAACACTTTCCGGCACTGTGCCATGTCTGGCACTATATCGGTGCTTTTCTGCTATCCATTGGGTTTTTAATAGCTGATTGTTTTGGGAGTGAGCTGCCAGGTCCTTCTCCAAAGCCTACGGCCTCTGGTATTCCCAGGTGGTCCCCCATCCAAAGTCTAACCAGGCCAACCCTGCTTAGCTTCTGGGATCAGACAAGATCAGAAACCAGGGTGGTACAGTTATAGATGAATACAAGAAATGGAATTATACACAGTACATAGTACTTAATGATGATGATAAACAGCTGTTTCATTGGCTCCTTTATTTACTGTACTATGTTCTTTATCATTATTTTTAATGTGTTCCTACTTATTTTTTTTTTAAAAATAGTTTACTGTAAAACAGCATCTCATGCTATGTTGGCAGCAGCCTCTCACTTCTTAGGGTTTACCATCTCTCTAGATTGCATTATGTCTTCTGTGCTTCATTTAGTCTCATGTTATTCTGTTTTTCATAGCCATAGGAGCAATAAGCAACATCGTATATGTGTGAAATATGCATATATATTGGGAGAAGGACGTGGCAATCCACTCCTAAAGCAATCCCAAAACAATCAACCATTGCAATCCCTATAAGAGCCATGAGTAAGATCCAACTCTATGGCACTTAACAATAACAACATGTGTATATATATACACATATAACATATAAATACCATATATACATGTATGTGTATATACCATATAACCTACATACCTAGTAAGCTATACCACCAAGGTTTCTGTAAGCTCACTCTTGGAGTTCATACAATGAAATCACCTAACAACACACCTCTCAGGACATATCCCCATCATTAAGTGACCCTTACTCCTGTGTGTATGTATGTGTGTCCATGTGTGGGTAAATAAATATAAGAATGAATTGACCCTAGCAATTATAGAGGCAATAAATTGTCGTAACCTGCAGTCAGCAAGTTAAGAACCCAGACAGCCAGTGATAGAGTTCCAGTCTGAGCCCAAAGATCTGAGAACCATGGAGTCAATGATGTAAGTCTCAGTCCAAGGGTTGAAAACCTAGTTCAGTCAGGCAGAGAAAGAGTAAACTCTCTTTCTCTACATTTTTATTTTATTAATGCCCCCAACATATTGTATGATGCTCATATTGGGCAAAGAAAACTGCTTCATCCAGTACACATTTAGTAAAGTAGACTGCTTTGCTTTAACCAGTAGATGTCTTGAGTCCACAGATTCAAACGTCAACTTCATCAAAAACACCTGCACAAGAAAACCCAGAAATAATGTTTGATCAAACACAGGCCATCTTGTACCTCAGTCAAGCTGACATACTACAATTAACCATCAGCATTGGTATGTAATTCTAGTTTGGAAATCAGTTCCTTGGAATTTTCAGCACCCAGTGTCCTCTACCCCTCAACATTGCTCTTGAGACATTCCATGTCATTCAAATTCCAGTTTTTTGTAAACTGCTCTGCCTCTTGCTCACTTATGCACTCTCTCTCTCTCTCTCTCTCTCTCTCTCTCTCTCTCTCTCTCTATCTCTCTCTCTCTCTCTCTCCTTCTCTCTCTCATTCTCCCTTTTACAGTTTTGAAATTTCATGTTGAGATATCCTGTTTTGAAATTCCAGGTTTCTAAGTATATCTTTATATTGTGCTGAACATTTTAGGAGCCTTTTCAATTTAGAAGCGTGTATCCTTCAGTTTTGGAAGATTTTCTTGTATTATTTCTTTGGCAATACCAACATTCCATTTTTTCTGCTTTCTAGAAATACCATTACAGAACTATTAGAACAATGCTCTAATTCTCTTACCTTTGCTTTGTAGTTTTCCATCACTTCAACTTGTTCTACTTTCTAGTAGATCTCCTAAAAATGTTTGTCCAATTAAAATTTTCATTTTATTTTTCCTGAAACTTCAAAACTTGAATATTCCATAACAATAAAAGCCCTGTATTTATTCCTTGTAATCAATATTTTCTCTTCTTTCATTGGGAATATTAATTATATTTTGAAGGGTTTTTCTTCTGCACCTGTGATGTTTATATTTCCTCTGGATTCTCCTTTTTTTCCTTTTGTTTTAGTCACTCTTTTTCATTTTGCAGGCTTTCTCCAACTGTCTGAAAATATTTGGCTTTCACATGTAAGAATGAACATAATTTTATGTGCAAAGGTTGGACTTGCTTTCAGAGATTTCTCTGTAAAATGATAGAAAAGTAAAGTTAAGATTGACATTCAGGGGAGCAAGAAATTTCAATGTTTGAATATCTTCTCTCCAGAGACAAATTTTGCATTGCACTGTGAGTTTAAGGCAGACAGAAGAAAGGAATAGGGTAGATGTTTTTGGCTCCCTCCTTTCTAGAAGCTGAATATGGGAAGGGAGTGGAGGAAGCTCATTGTTGACACATATTCTCTTAATTCCGTTGTTTTTAGTGCGACATCTTAGCCCTGCATTTTAGCATGTCCCAGAGACTAGTGGGCCTGCTATATGATTTTTCCACCAGACAAACCTTTGTTCTACCAGGAGAGAAAAGAGGATTCCACATAGCCCCTTCATTTTATGGACAGAAAGGGATCTGTGAACCGAACTACTCCTTATACAGACTGTCACTTAGTTCCATTTTCAATCCCATGTCTTATTCTTGTCTGCCATGTATGCTTCCAAATCCTCGATCTTTTGGGGTTTTCCAGTGGGAACTGATTCATTCCAAGTGATGTCCACAACTACAGACACTTGGTTACAACTCCACACAATCCACTAAGAAAATTAACACTTGTCTCTCTACTTCCTTCTTCCAAAAATGTGTTGAGTTCTCCCATCTATTGTTACCTCCTTTTCTGTTTTCTGTCTTTTGGGTTAGTAACTGTTATGACTCCTTTACTTTTTTCTAATAGAGTTTAATTTGTAAGGGTGTGTGTGTGTGTGTGCATACAAAGTGTGTGTGATGTGTTTGGGTTTTCGGTTTATTTATTAGATTGATTGATTCTGGTCTACTTCAAAACTTTTCTGCCCAAAAAGTTCTGGTTCAAAGTCAATGCTCAGGTATGGTCATCATCTTATTTCATCAGCTACAGATGGATAGGGATGGGGTTTAGCTCAGTTGCTAGAGTGCTTGCTCTGCACAATCTGAGGCCCTGGGTTCAATCCCCAGCACTGCAAAAAAATGGGAGAAGGACCAGGAAGCCCACTCCCAAAACCAATCCCTGAGGAATCACCCATTGAAAACCCCATGAAAAGCAAAGAAGCACAGTTCTAGGCATGGCACAGTGTCAGGCAGTGTTTCAGTCTGTTGTACGTAGGGTTGCTATGAGTCAGATCTAACCCAACAGCACCTAACAACAACAACAACAAATGGATAGACACATAAGTGGAGAAAAAAGGGAGGAGGAAGGAAGGAAGTTTAAGTTTAGATTTAAGAAAGGGGATGATTCAAGGAGTCTGCAGTACACATACTTAATGTAAGGAAACACTTGCTCAGTTACTATGATTTCTACCATTTCCCTCCACATCTCCCCCACACAAAATCATTACTGTGCTGTTCAGACTTTTCACTGCTGAGACAAACACCTGAAATAAGCTGCTGAAGGGCAGAGGATTCGTTTTGGCTCATGTTTCAGAGGTTTCAGTCCATGGTGAATTGGCTCTGGGCTGAGGTGGGCAGAACATGGTGGCAGAATGGTGCAGTAACACAAAATTCTCACCTCCCGGGCAGACAGGAGGTGGCAGAGGCCCAGGACAAGAGCCAGCCCCCAAGGCCACTCCCCCAGGGACCTCCTTCCTCTAGCCAGGCCCCTCCTCCCGGCTAGAGGAAGGAGGTCCCTGGGGGAGTGGCCTTGGGGGCTGACTCTTGTCCTGGGCCTCTGCTATAGTTTCAAGGGCCCGGCTATAGTTTCTAGAACCTCCCAAATAGTGCCACCAGCTGAGGCCCAAACCTTTAGTACTGAGATTGTGGGGGACATTTCATGCTCAACTGTAAGAATCACCATACTTTGCCCCCAAAAGACACCCCTGCCAGACAGCAGGAAGGAGACCCCTGGTGCCTTCTGGCAATGCCCCTCTATTTGGCATTTTCCTGAGGCAAAAGCACTGTGAGAGTGAGGAGGTGGGAGGGTGGCATGAAAGTGGCCAACTCCCCTTTGTACCCTGGGGCCTTAACTGTTTGCTGGCCATCCAAGGGAAACAAGCACCCACAGAGACCTCCCCAAGTGTTGCATGAGACACAGAGCTGGACACGGTCCCTAGCTTGGTGATCTGAAGGAGACATGCTCCCAAACTGCCAAAACTTCCAGCAGACTCCACTGGGCTGCCTGAAGGGAGCCTGTGTTAAGGTTCCTAGGTTTCTGTTTCTTGTTGTTAGTTGCTCTGAAGTCAGTGTCTGACTCATGGTGACCCTACATACAACAGGTGAAACACTACCATCAGTGCTTCTCTGCTATTCATAGTGTTTTCAATGGCTGATTGTTTTTGGGAGTGGGTTGCCGGGTCCTTCTCCCAAGCCTGCAGCACCTGGTGTCCCCAGGCGGTCTCCCATCCAAGTACTAACCAAGCCTGACTCTGCTTAGCTTCCAAGATATGACAGGATCAGATGCCACAGTGCTATGGCTGCAGGCTAGGTTTCTGCTAAACCCCCTTTCAAAGAGTTCTACATAGTTCCTGCAGAGATGGTAATACATTAGATTGCACCTCCAACCTCATTATCTCCCATAGAATGGAAGATTATGTTACTCTGTGGAAAACCAGACTTTGGACCTTTCAATTGCCTTTGATTTTCTGAGCTGTTGTCCTGGAAATTTTTAAGGAATATGTTTTGCTTTCATCTGAAGATGTGCCATCTTGTAACCACAGCATTTCTAATAGTCAAAAAAAATGTTTCTTAGCTTTGGTATGCCGTTCACTGTTAAATTAAAGTGTCAGGTGATCGCAGATAAAACTTCTTTCTTCTCAAGTGTCCTTGTCACTCGAGCTAGTTCAAGTTCTCATTACTGCCAGTTTACCACAACAGCTTTCTATCTGCCTTCGACATCGATCTTTTCCCTGATTCAAATTTTGTCTATCTGACTTCAAACTTACGCTGCTTTCATTATACAGCATTGCCTTCCCCCAGCCCTTCTAACCTGCTCATCTGGTGGAATAAGGAAAGAACTGCGCCCATCTGTCATCAATCCATGTTCTCTAGGAATTCCTCCTCCTCCCCTCTGTACATTCTGCTGCTCACAGATTCTAGTAGTCCATTCTGTTTATGCTTGCATGTTTAGTATGTTGTCGGGCACATAGTAACTATTCAACTAATATTTGCTAAAGAAGTGAACTATTAACTTATAGAAGCCATAATTTCTAAGTGCATAATTCTCTCAAATACCCATAGTGCCCAAAGTACAGGATCAGAGAAAGTAAATAATCGATGCGCTGGATGAATTGGGGGTCTGTTTGTACTCAGAGGGTATGTTAGAAAGATACAGAAGCAAGCTAGCTAGTAGTCCTGGTACGAGAAGGTAGATGAAATGACAGACTGTCGGGTCTTGTGCAGATTTAAAAGGAAATGAAGATCTGGAGCAACTCAGATTTGTAGAAAATAATCAAGAAACAAAGTAAAAATGGTGGGAGTGAAACAATAAACCTGGATAGAAAAGAGATTGTGGTCAGAAAAGATTCTGGAATGTAAGAAGTGGAGCAGGACCTGACTAACACAAGGAGCAAGGGATGACCAGGGGTGGGGACTAAAGGATTACAGTAGAGGTCAAATAACTGTGAACCATAAAACTACAAGGCAGCATGACCAGTGATCCAGACGGCACCCATGGTAGGAGGCGCATGCCCTGGGTGGAACAGATGCCAACACTACCAGATGACACGTACCTTGGAAAAAGAGAAGTTTTTACATGAAAGTGGAGCAATAATGATTTATGTCCTCTTTAACAGACAGGAACCTCATCTGAGCATTAGCAGGTGAGCATCATACCCATGTTGAGACTGTGACTCAAAATTTAAAAAAAAAAATGGGCTAGGACTAGAAAATGCAAAGTGCTATACTATACTACAGATTGCTAAAGAATACTTGGAGGACCACAACAAAATGGGTATTGAGTACGATTGGCAACTGTTATGGGAACTTGTAAGGCAGGGGGAATGAAAGGGCATAGCTGATCTGCTGATTTCTGTTTACTTCTCATTACCGGTTAGTTCAGATTGTGCATATATATAGTAGGTTCTTGAGAACAGCCCCATGTGTTTAGCATACATTAGCTTGTACCCCACAAGGGTCTGACTTTAGAGGTGGAAGAAGACACATTGTCTATGTCTTGCTAGTTGGAAAGGCCTGTATGGGGCCTAGTTGTGGATGAAGTCTTGCTAAGGCAATTTCTCGAAAGAATAAGTACTGTTTTAACATCTCCCCCCAAAAAAGATACATAGCAGGGAATGAAGACAGCATGCTGAGAAGGAGGGAACAGTTAGGTTACAGAGTACATTATGGGGACTGGAGAAATTAGCTGAGGGATGGAAAATAGTGCAGAAGAGAAGGAGAACCTTCACTGGGCATTCAATGTCACCAAAGCCCTACACTGCTTATTCTTGCCCTCAGAAATCTGTGCACCAAGCGTGCTGGCCCAGCTTCCCACTACAATTAAACACTATGCTTTTCACTTGACCTGATGACCACATCCACCAGGATCACAACAAAAATTTAAACAACAACAACAAAATGAAGCAAAACAGACTAAGGAGTTTATATAAGGTACCTGATGCATACCATGGAATAAAACTCAACTTCAGAATGCTAAATTATAGCTAACTGCTAGCTGGACACAATGAGGTAGGCCAGTAATCCCAGCGACTCAGGAGGCAGAAAAATCACAAGTTTGAGGCCAGAGGCAGTCTGCGTGACTTAGTGAGACTGTGACTCAAAATTTAAAAAAAAAAAAAAAAAAGGGCTGGGAGTGCGGGCTAGTGGTAAAGCACTTGAAAAATAGATGTGAGGCCCTAAGTTCAAGCCCCTAGTACCATACACACACACACACAAAAAAAAAAACAAATGTTAATTGTTCATTTTGACATTGTCTACCCCCTAAGTCTTGGCTTGAAAAAGCAAACGAGATGCTCTTTCTCCCCTTGTGCCCCTTTCTCCTTCCTTGCTTTCTGTCTCCCTGCCTTTTTCTGGTTCATCGTCACCTTTTCTGCCTGTCTCTTTTTCATGTGCTCTCTTTTCCTAACACTTGAGTTTCAATAAGGTTTATTAAGGTATAATTTATATACTGAATCCATCCACTCTAAGTATACATTTTGGTGAATCTTGACCAATGTGTAAACCAGGTAGCAACATAAGCAAGACATACAATGTTCTGACCACCCTCAAAAGTATCCTCTTACCTCATCCCAGGTAATCCTTGCACCTCTAACCCAATGTAACCCTGGATATGCTTTCTGTCACTATGGATTAGATTAGTTCTTTCTATATTTTTCCATCTTGGGAGGAGGAGCTGGCAGCCCACTCCAAAAAAACAATCAGCCATTGAAAACCCTATGAACCATTGAGACTCATGGACAATAGTGCCAGGTATGGCACAGTGTTGGGGAGTGTTTCCTCTGTTGTACACAGGGTTACTATGAGTTGGACCCAACTCAGTGACACCTACCAACAACAACGTATTTTTCCACAAATGGAATCAGACACATGTGCTGCTATGTGCCTGCCACCTTACACTCAGCAGGATGCATTTTAGATTCCTATGTGTTGTTGCATGTCTTAGGTCCAATCCTTTTCTCCTGAATAGTATTCCATGGTATGGGTGCCTGAGATGTATGGTGAGTGCATGTTTATAAGAAATGTCCCAACTGTTACCAAGTTATTACACCACTTTCTATCCCAGCAGCCCTGAGTGAAGGTTCCATTTGCCTCCTGTCCTTGCCAACTCTCCGTGTTGTCTGTCCTTTTAATTTTTACCATTCCAAGATGCGTGCTGGGATCATCATGGTTTTACTGCTTATTTCCCTGGTAACTAATTACATTGAGCGTCTTTTTGACCTGTGCTTGTCATAGAAGTCACTCATCCATCTTCTTTCATCTAGTACCAGTTATGGTTTCACCATGAGTGAGATCCCCCACAGGTTTCTGGGTCCCCAGCTTGGTCTTCAGCACTATTTAGGGAGGTAGGGGAAACTTTAGGAAGTGTAGGTCAGTGGGGGCATGACTTTGAAGGTTAAACCTGGTCTCTAATCCTTCCATCTCTCTGCCTCCTGGGTGCCATGGGATGAGAGTCACCCTTCCTCCATGCCCTTCTACCATGATGTCTGCCTCAACATAGGCTGGAAATACAGAGCCCAAGGGACAAAACCACGTGAAACTGAAGCCAAAGAGGTCTTTCCTCCTTGACACTGTTTCTCTCAGATATTCACCACAGTGACAAAAAACTAGCACAGTGTCTACTCATCATTTCCCATATTGATAAGGTTCTTTTCTTGGTGATTTATTTATGCATCATTAGTACAAATTCTTCATCATATTTTTTCAGACATTTGATTTGGATTAAATTATCAAACTATAAAAGTAGCATCGTTGATATATAAATCCTAAAAACATAAAAATGGACTGAAGTTTAGCTCAGTTGGTAGAGTGCTGCTCTGTGCTCTCTGAGGCCCTGGGTTTGAACCCCAGCACCACAAAAAAATGGGAGAAGAACCTGGCAGCCCATTCCTGAAACAATCAGCCATCAAAAACCCTGTGAATAGCAAAGAAGCACTGACATAGTACAGGGCATGGCACAGTGTTGGGGAGTGTTCATTCTGTTGTACATAAGGTGGCTATGAGTTGGACCCCACTGGATGGGACCTAACAACAACAACAAAAATACAAAATAAATGTACCTCAATAAACACTAGTTTTAATAAACATCTACATTTATGGCTTTAGGACAAAAATACGCAATTTTTAGCATTAAAGTTTTTCTCTTCCACCTTTTTTGTTTAATAATTTTCTAGAAAAGTATGTTTACATATCTTCTAATGCTGCTATACTGAAACTTAGTTTCAAGTATTAGTTTTATTCAATAAGAATAAACCACCTATAATACAGTTTTTGTTTTAATTCCTAGTAGCATAAGGTTTAACTTTTTTTATAAAGTAAATATTTTAGGCATTGAGGGTCATAAGGTCCCTCTTGTGACTTTTCAAGTCCACCATATGGCAGAGACTGTATTACCATACTCAAAATGCAAATGAATGGGTATGGCTGAGTTTTTAAAAAAAAACTTATTTACTATAGTACAAATACACACTCACACAGACCCACAAACACATATACACCACAAGTAATAATAAAAGAGGGAAAGTTTAGTTTTGTTTTGAGAATTATATTACTAATAGTTATCACCGTACTACTGCAAAAATAGTTGGACTTTGTTGCTATTGAGGCAAAGATTTACATGAAACTTCAGCATCATTCAGTTAAATTTATAAAGAAAAAATTTCTGTTGTAAGGTCCAAACAGTAGTTAACTGATCATATATGACATAAATGCTACGGGTCATCTTCAGGGAAACTGGGGATCAATTCAGATCCACCAGTCCTATCAGAAAAGTAATTCGAAAATCATGTGAGGCTGAAGGAGCAAAAGCAGCACCTCTGCATCTGAAGAACAACCCCAAATCTGGAAAAATGCTCTGTTGCAGTCTTATGTGTTTCAGAAAGAGCCTATCAGCTTGCAGAGAAAGTGCTGTAAGAGGCTGATTTTCTCTTAGGACCCAGGAGACTCCTTTCAGTCCCTCTTTTTACCCCCTAACACCTAGAGGCATTTAATGAGTGCTCATCAATTATGATCTGAATATATATGTTCACTAATATCACTTATACCCAAAACTCACTGAACACATGACTCTGCATAATGCTAATTCCATTTTACCACCCAAACTGGTTCTCCACCCTACGCCCCTTAATTCTGTTAATTCTACCGTGATGCCTGCAGTCACCCAGCAGAAATTCTAGCTTTGTCCAGGGTAGATATGTCATTCCCTAGTTTTGAACCTGTCCTAGACTTGATGTCTATTTTTATAATAAACATTTGTGATTTGCCAAGTGCTGTGTCACTACACATTTTTATAAGATGTTTCTCCTTTGATCTTAGAACATAAAACAGTGAAGTATTATTTTCCAGTTTCAGATGAGGGAGATGATGTTCAGGGAGGTTAAACAACGTGCTTGTGTTCCCTCAGGTGATTGGAGCCATGGTCCTGATTCTGCAGGACAGAGCTCTGTGATTTGAGGGATTTGCAGTCCAGTAGATGGACCTAAGCACATGCAGAAGCCAAACAATAAAGTAAAATTCATCCCATCAAGAAGGCATCTGCAGACAGCAAGGAAGACCCACAGGAATAGTGGAGCCTGCAGGGCTCAAGTATTATTATTTTTTCTTTAAATCAGCATGAGTGCAGCATGAGTTCCAGAACAACACTGGGCTGAGGTTTTGTCCTGGGGCACCATGCACTGACCAAAGAGCACTTAGAATGGGCACCTGAAAGAAAAGCTCCAGGAAGCATGAAGTCGATTTCTAGAAGCAACACAGTGAGCGGGATGGGAGAGTTGAGGTCAGCACAGTGGGCAGAGGGGAACAGGCCCATGTGCTCTTGAAACTCAGTCCCTGCTATCACAGAGCATGTCATTTTTCTCTCCTTTGACCTCATACAGATGCCCATTACACAGGAAGGACAAAAGTCAACATGGCATAGTGGGAGGGCCTTCCTATCCAATGTGTCTTCATTTTATGCTTCTACCAACACTGCTAGAACAAACACAAGGAAAAGGTTGGACTGTGATAAACAAGGTGCCTGAGACTCAGAGGCCAGGGTAGTGGGGGTAATTTCTCGCTGACGTTCACCATCTCATTTTAGCCTGTTTCTTCCAGATCCTCTGCCAACCTCCCCGAGCAGCCTCCTCATCCTGCAGTGGCACCTTCTGTCAAATGCTTCACACGTTTGTCACCAAAATGTTTTGGCAGAAGCATCATCTTTAGGTTTTGACATAATTCCGAAGAGAGACTTTTTCAATTATTACTAATGGAACATTACGCTCCTCTTTGGGAACTTCTGCATGAATAAAAAGGGTCATTAATGACATCTACTCTCAGCCCGGAAATCATGAGTCAGTGCTTGGTGCAAGGTGCTTTTTTTAAAGCACCTGGTAATTTCCCACTCTCTCACCCCTTGACAATGCAAACAGCAAGCTAGTGAGTTGAGTATTATAAAGTCAGTGGCATTGATTCCTTGCAGGTGAATGATATTTATTCTCCATTGTTTTGCTTCTCATAAGACCTCACACTCTTAGAACACTCTTCATCCTGAAGCATTTTACCAGTTTGGATACTTTCTGACACACACCGGAAGGAACTGCTTTTGTAGTACATCCAATATTCATTTTCATATATGAAAGACAGACTCAGCCTATTTAAGTAATGTGTGAGGAAGGAGACCCATCCACTATTTCTTGTGGAATAGCTGTTAAGCTACCTAAGATATTGCCTTCCTAAGGACCAAGTCAACATCCAAGCCCAGACAAGCAAAAGGGCAATGATTTCAAAGACTTGCCGAAAGTCTACATGGTCATTCCCACCATTAAGCTAAAACCAGGTTGGATCTATGAAGTTCTCAAGATATTAAATTCACTATCATATTTCTTAATTCAGCTAACAAACCTGGGAAGTAGATAAACTATGATAAATAACTTCTCTACTGCAATGTGTTTAAATGTGCAAAAGTGATGAAAAAGGAAGTGGGTTAAGTATGTTTCCTAGGTGGTTATAACTGCACATTTCTCTCAGGCACATGAAAATGCATTAGGAATACAGATGGGTGGTGTGATTATAATAGGCTAATACTATATCTGCTGTTATTTGTGTAAAAAGAAGCCAAGCACAAACTTTGGCCCTTTGTTAGAGATAACAGCTTGCATTTGATATACCTTACAACAATAACAACACATATTAACAAAAATTACAAGTTACACTGAAAATGGTGGGCATGTTAGTTTATGATCAATAAAAGTCATTGATCCTTTCTTTTTCCACCATCTTTAGTGAGAGTTTTATACAGGAGTTCAAAAGGATAAGTTGGAATGTCTGTATGTACAGCTTCAATTTAAGCCTATGAAAGTATTCTGAGTATTTGTAACCTTAAATTACTTTCTTAATAAGTGTTAAAAAGAAACAGGAAATGTCTGTGCAGCAGAGTTATAAGACTGACAGGAGAGTCCTGCCTGGAAGATAGTGCAGTTGATGAGAACACGAGCTCTGGAGTGTGTTGCTGAGGTTTGATTTATCTAGATTTATCACTTATTAGCTGAGTGATCTTGGGTAGCTTCTTTAACCTTCGGTGCCTCCTTCACACCCCCATTGCATGAGGACAATAACAGCACAGACCTTGCCTATGCATCGCATGGGCTGCATGTGAAGCACTCAAGACACTGCTCATGCATAATAAGCACTGGAGGGAGGCTGACTACTTTTATTACTGACTGAAATCAACTATGAAAGAATAGGCAATGTTGACAGAGTTTCCCATCTTTATTAATTTTACATGAAGGTCTCAAATACCTGTGAATGGTGACTTCTTCAATGAACATTAATAAAAATGAAAACTGGGGATCACATCTGTCTGTCTTGAATTTAAAAATCAAAAACAACTCTGTGGATAAACAAAATTGTTTGAAGTTGAAGAGACAGATTGCAAATGTTCTTCATATATATTGTTGGTTTACTAATTTTGTATCATTTCTGGATACACTATGAAGAGAAAAATATACTGAAAGTTGCAATTTCCAGACCAAATAAAACAAATACAATATGGTATCCACAAAATATACACATTACATGCATGTAACACATAAGTAGAACCCAATACCTCAAAATCTGGAATAGCTACATAACATTTAGGACTGTTTGCCATCTATTAACAGAGATTAGGAATAAGTGTGGTGTAAATAGGGGAAAAGTGTGTTCACTACCTATGTATTGATTCCAGGCCAATATATAAGGAAAACGCTTCAAAGTCATCATCAGGATGCCTGGCTCCTTCTGTGTTTCCATTCTACCACACTTAACAAGCAGCTTTCCATTCTCAAGGTCACCTCCTGGACAAAAGTGACTGCTAGACCTACAACCATTATTCCCACTTTCAAATGAAGAAACATAGAAAGGGCTAGGCACAGTTCATGCCTATAAACACAGAGATTCAGAGGTGGAGGCAGGAGGATTTCAAGTTCAAGACCAGAGGCAGTCTGTGTAATTTAGTGAGACCCTGTCTCAAAGTTAAAAAAGTAAATAAATAGGCTGGGGGCATAGCCCAGTGGTACAGCACTTGCAAAGCATGCAAGTGTGAAGCCCTGTGTTCAACCCCCCAGTACTACAAAAGAAAGAAAGAAAGAAGAAAAAAAGAAAGGAAAAGAAAAGGAAAAGGAATAGAAAGGGTATAAAAAGCAAAAATGTTAACCTCATTATTTATCCTTCTTTCAAGGATTTTTCTCAAAAGACCATGTCTTCCATTTACATTTCATTGGATAGAACTTAGCAATGTACTCAGGTCACATCTAGCTGCGAGAGAAGCTAGAAAATGTAGTGTTCTTGTTTTTTTTTTTTTTTTTTTTTTTTTTTTAATTTCAGGACATGATAACCCAAGAAATTTGAATTCTGTTGTTCAGGAAAAGAATATAGAATATTGACTATACAATTTGAAACTTCTCACAGTCATATTGCTAAAAGGTATCTAGAATATGAATTGTTTATAAAATTTTATGTTTATAATTTCTGATTTACATTTTTATATATCCCAACTATAGATATAGATAGAGGACAGTTTTGGAAAAATATCTTCAGTAAATATTAATAGCACACCTAATATATGCATCACATCATGGTAGACACCGGCAATAGAAAGGTAATAACACTTCCCATTTTGCCTAGAATTTAGAGAGGTATATGGGTGAATCAACTACTAATTACAATTTTAAAATGCTAAGAAAAAAATTGACAGCTCCACTTCTGCCACAACAGTATTAGGAATCCCAGAAATATGAAACTGGTGGGTATGGGAATAATCAAGGCCTGACACTGAGGAAGGGAAATAGCCTTTCCCAAAATAATTTACCAGTCACCAAACAAATAAAAAAAGTCAAAGATACAGGAAAGTATGACCTATATGTCACAAAAAATGTAAGTAACACAAACTGTTGGTGAGGGCAACCAGACATTGGATTTAACATGCAAAGACTCTAAGTCATGATATATGTTCAAAGAATGAAAATAAACCATGATAAAAAGATATAAAGGAAGATATGACAATAATGCATATCAAATAGATGAAATAAAGACAGAAAATATGAAAAAAAGAATTCACAGGCATCATGAAGCTGAAAGTAGAATGGCTGAAAGTAAGGTAAGGCTCACTAAAGTAAGGCTCACTAAAGAGGCTCAACAATAGATTTGAACTGACAAAAGAGAGAATTAGTGAAATAAATGATGCATTGATAGAGATTACACAAACTGATGGATGGCAAGAAAAAAGAAAGAAGAAAATGAAATAGAACCTCTGAGAAATGGGGCACATCATTCAGTACACCAGGATCTGTGTAGTAGAATGACAAAAATGAGAGGTGAGAAAGGAGCTGAAAAAAATTTCCAAAGATATAATGGCTCAAGAGTGCCTAATCCATTGAAAATCATTAACCTGCACATCCAGAAATCCCCACAAACTCTAAATAGGATAAACACAAAGAGACAAGACACATTACAGCACAATCTTGACATTGTAACAAATCTTCAAGGCAGAAGAGGAAGAATACTCAGGTAAGATTAACAGCTGAATTCCCATCCAATATAACAAGACAGAAGGCAGTAGAATAATATACTCAAAGAATACAAAGACAAGACTCAAGAACTCTGTATCTAGCAAAAACCATCTTGTGAAATTGAGGGTAAAATAAAGATTTGTTTCTCATATAAACAAAAAGTGAGAGCATTTATTACTAAACATTTCATATAAGAAATAGTAAAGGAAGTTAGACTAAAAGTAAGTGATCCTAGAAAATTCAAATCTACATAAAAAAATAACTTTTTTAAAAAAATCAAAATGGAAACTAGAAAATATTTGGTGACTAGTGAAAATAAAGACTCAATATACCAATATATAGGATGTAGTTATATAATTATAAAAGATATTATCAATTCCTATTTCTTTACTTAATTTTCTTAATTTCAAAAGCCACTGTATAAAACAATACATATAAGATGTATTATTATGTCTTAAAACATATATAAATGTATTTTATGCCAATAACAGTACAAAGGAAGTGGGTGGAAGCTAAGTTGTACTAGGCTAAGGTAATTATTACAGATGGTAACTTGAATCCACAGGAACAAATGAAGAGAATTAGAAATGATAACTAGGGAAAATATGTCAAAAACATAAATACATACTTTTCATTCCTTCTTTTGTGTTACATAAAAGTCAGAAAATTTTATGAAGTAAAACAACATAATTTGCATTTATAACATTTATAGAAAATGGCAGATATAAATCCAGTTCTATCAATAATAACATTAAATTTGACTGGATTAAAAACCTGAGTAGTGATTATCAAAAAAACTATATGCTGTCCATAGAAGATACACTTCATATTCAAAGATGCAAATAGATTTAAAAGAGTGGAAAAGACAAATAAACAGTAACTACAAAAACTGAAGTAGTCATAATAATATCAGACAAAATAAAAAATTTTGAAGTTATTAGAGATTTTAAAGTCTGCAGCCATAGCACTGGGGCATCTGATCCCATCAGATCTCGGAAGCTAAGTAGGGTCAGGTCTGGTTAGTACTTGGATGGGAGACTGCCTGGGAACCCCAGGTGCTGTAGGCTTGGGAGAAGTACCTGGCACCTCACTCTCAAAAAACAATCAGCCATCAAAAACCCTATTAATGGTGAAGCACTAAAAATATTGTTTCATCTGTTGTATTCCAGGTCACTATGAGTCAGACACCAACTTGAGGGCATCTAACAACACCACCACCACAACTGGAATGGATAATTCAAAATTAAGCTAGAAAAATAATTGTATTTACAATAGCATCCAATAAAGAATAAAATATTTTGGAATAAAGTTAATGAAAGGAGTGTAAGTCTTATATGCTGAAAACTACACAACATAGTTGAAATAAAGAATAATTACATAAATAAAAAAAATCATCCCATGTTCATGAATCTGAAGACTTAAGGTTAAGAATAACATTACTTTCTCCATCAATCTACAGATTCAGTGCGGTGTCTATCAAAATTCCAGTTGGTTTCTTTATAGAAATTGGCAAGATGATTCTAAAACTCACATAGAATTGTAAGGAACTCAGAATAGCCAAAACAATCTTGAAAAAGAAGAACAAAGCTGGAGAACTCACACCCTCAATATCAAACTTACTGTAAAGTTTTATATCTCCACCAGGAAAGTAACTACACACCAGAAGCTGTTTCTCAAGCAACGTAAAATTCCCTAATGTATATGGCCCTCTCTTGGTCCAGAATCCCATAACCCTGAGTCTACCTCTCTGGCTCATTGTAAACTTTATACTGCATCTGGCTTTCTATATACTTTATATTGCATCTGTTCCTCTAACATCAGAGCATCTGTTGTTCCTTCCTACATGGTGCTGGCCCTACAGACTTTCCTAGTCCAAGCCATTCCAATCTATTAGCCTTCTATATCAAAATATATATAGGCCACAACAGTATTTCTAGATGTGGAATATGTCACCTATATTATCCAAAAGGGCCTACAAGGTACATGTACTTTGTAACTACTTTGAAGTAAAAAACACAATATCAGCAACTTGTCTTTTACTTTGAATAAGATATTCTATCACTCCCCTGACTAGACTCTTAAAAACCTTGATAAAGAGGCAAATCCTTGAACCTTCATAGGGTTTCTCCCCCATGTTCTAGAGTCTTATTTGTCCTGTCCACACAGCATGATATCACTGAAGACATGAATCAATATGATGTTTTATGAGATGACCAGACAGTCCTTATCTTCTTTCCATATGACTGCAAATTGAATCTGATCCTCTTTTCTGATTGGAATAGAAAATAGAGTGTTCACCATATCAAAGGCTGCATACCAAGTACTGAGGTCCTTCTTAGGCAACTCTACTGTCCATACTTCATTTGGAATAGCACCTGTGATCAGAGACACAAAGTTGAGCTTGTGGTCATTAGACCATAGTGACTCTCTAGTATCCATCCAATTTCTACAGGGGCCAGACTAACAAAAGAAATACAGATGTCACAGAGCTGATCACTTCTGCATCCTCCAATGAGACACTAACCTTTTCAATATGACACTAACCTCTACCATTCCCTTCACACATGCATATACTATTACCTCTTATTTACTATTTCAATCTGGGAAGTGGGGGCAAAGCAGGATCTGAAGTTTGTACTTAGTCTTTCCCACTATGAATTTTTACCCCATAAGCCAAGGACCCAGTGTGAGAATTACTCCAACTGCCCAAGTATGTCTATCCCAATCACAAACTCTGAAGATGACCACTGGGTAGATTTGCATATATCATGGTCCCCTGTGCCTTTTTCTAGAAATTCATTTATAACCTGGCCACCATGTCTGTGCTCCAATGAAAGATCATGATGATAATTTTGGTCCCTGGATACCAATGTAAAGTAAGTTCTATGTTCAATTGCCTGGTTCTGTGGCACACACCTGCAATCCTAGTGACTTGGGAGGCTAAGATGAGAGGTTCACAGTTTGAGGCCAGAGGCAGGCTGTGCAATTTATAAAGACCATGTCTCAAAATAAAAAATAAAAAATAAATGGCCTGGAGGTGCAGCTCAGTAGTGAAACATTTGCCTCATGTGGGCAAGGCCCTGAGTTCAACGCAATAGGCCTTGAAATGGCTAGGTATTTCTTCCCATAGGGTATCCTCATTTGGTCTTTATAGACCGTTCTTAGCCTTAAACAGACCACACTTTTTCATTATTCATTTTCAAGGCATCAAGACAACTTAATAACAGCAGCCAGTCCTTATAGGCACTGCCGTCTCCACAGCTCTCTAATGAGTGAACTGGCAGGAGCATTTTTATCCACTGGGACTTTTTAAAGGACAACAGTAGCAAAATATTTACAATTTGGGCCGCCACTTCGACCTGACCATGTCCTTTTTCCACCCTCTGGTCAGGCTGGGACCCTCCTTGCCAGATGGGCAGCAAGTGAGCCCCTTTAGACCCCATCTTACTGCTTGTTCTCTAGGGCCTTCCCAGTGCCGTTTCCATCAAGTTGGTGCCATAACAAGGACCAGAGGCCAAAACAGGACCCAATGTTTTGACTATTTATTGGGAGAAATGCCAATGAAGAGTAGGGTGAGGGGCACACATACATACCTGGGACAACGGTGGACGAAGAGTTAGGTAAGAACTTCAGGTGACAGGTGTTAAGCAGGACCGGTTACAAAATGGCACTCCTATAAGGGGGTGCCTTCTACCCACTACCCCCTCACCCTCCCTTGTGACACATTAGTCACCCCTTCCCCTTCCCACCTAGAGCCGTAAAAGCTTTGCCCCTTCTTCCCCCGGCAGCTGCTGTCTCCTTTGCTAGAGACAGCCACAGCAGCTTCTCCCAGTAAAGGTCTGTTTGAGTTTATGGGTTTTTCTGCCTTCTTACCTGACATTTATGGTGCCAAAATCTGGGACAGAAATAGCGACGATTCCCCATTTTCTGGGGTTGAGGCCTCCTGCTCCACCTCCTGGACATTGCTGCCAGAATATAAACTCAGTGGGCCTCCGCCTTTGCCGTTTCTCACTGCCGCATCTGTATCAGCCAGTCCTCTGAGGTGAGTCGCTTGAGCCTCTCTGATCCTCCCTCTCTCTCAAGATAAACTCCTGGTTCACCAACCAGACGGTCACCAAACTCTCCAGGCAGGACCGCTCCACAAAGGACATGATCTTCCCTCACACCAAGACACCCTGCCTTCTTCCACCCCATCAGCCCCTCATCCATAAACACCTCTGTTCAGCTGGAAGAAGTTAAAGAAGATGATGACCTCCACCTGATCAACCTAAAATAAAACCCCTGGAACCTTAGCCAGGCCCTACTACAAAATGGCTCCTCCCTATAAGGTGCTGCCACCTCCTACCCACTATGCTCCATCCTCAAAATGCTCACCAAAAAAGCCCACCAAAACTTGTCTTAAAATCCACCCCAGGCAGGCAACTGATGACAACTTCCTTTTCCCTCTTCCAGCCTATCAGAACCCTCCAGCACGTGCTTCCTACCTATCCCGATGTGACACGTCGTCACCCTGCCCCTCCCACCTGAAGCCTATAAAAGCCTTGCCCCTCTGTGTCCTGGCTGTTTTCTCCTTTGCTAGAGGTGGCCGGGCAGCTTCTCTGCAGTGAAGGTCTGTTTGAGTTTATGGGTTCAACCTCTTACCTGACAGTAGGAAAGTCCCCAGAAGCATGCTAGTGAGTTGCTAACCACAGCTGTCCACTGGAGGAGGACTGTCAGAAGTGAGTGTCTGCCTCTCAAGCCCTGCCTGATCAGTCACAGGCCTGGGAGAGCCTCCTGGAAGTGGGAGCCAGCACCCCTACTGATCCAAAGGAGCAGCCTGCGCCTGGAGAAGGTGGACCAACTGCCCCTTGCAGTATGGCCTTTCAGTGGGAGATCTGATGGGGTGTTCCCAAAGCTACCACAAATTCCATTAGCCTGCCCATAGAACTGCTTCCAACCCTTTGCACCCCCCAGATCGTTGTATAGAACATTGAGCTAGCATCAGTTACACACCAAAGTGTGCTCCCAGCACTCTGGAAAAGTCAGTGCTGGATTTATATAAAAGAATAAAATGATGGAATTCATCCAAAGGCCTTTGCACATTTTGTCAGGGCTCTAGACTTGTTTAGCCAAATTGGATGGAGCACGGTACCCATGTCCACCTGCCAGGATCAGATGGATAAGAGCACAGCATGAAATTCAGGCAGCTATCTCACTAGGGCAAGCCCAGGGACATGAGGGAATGGCAAGGGGACCCTTCTATCACACATCCACAACCGGTGCAGAAATTGGGTCTATGGTGACCAACTGAGCAGCCTTCTGCATACTTCTGCTTCTGAAACGTAAATAGCAGATACAGCATGCTATGACCCTGCTCTTTTTCCCTCAGAGAAAGACTTCACTGGCTTCATTAATAGATACCAACAGGCAATCATACCAAAAAAATTTTATCGTACATTTATCTTGTTGTTGTTGTTGTTGTTAGGTGCCGTCGAGTCGGTATCCGACTCATAGCGACCCTCTGTACAACAGGGGAAACACTATTGTCAGTGCTTCTCTGCTGTTCATAGGGTTTTCAATGGCAGATTGATTTTTGGGAGGGGGTTGCCAGATCCTTCTCCCAAGCCTACAGCCTCTGGTGTTCCCAGGCGGTCTCCCATCCAGGTACTAACCAGGCCTGACCCTGCTTAGCTTCCGAGATCTGAAGGGATCGGATGCCACAGGGCTACAGCTGCACACATTTATCTTACCTTGATTGAATTAGTGTCTACTTTATCACCATGGTACATCTCAAGTTCAAAAGGTATTGGTGTGCATGCAGCAGGCATTCCCCAATCTCACAAAGGAAAAGTCATCCCTTATCCCACGATGGCACCAGCCAGTCTTGATACCTCACCATGTGCTAATGACCTCATTATGTTCAAATCTGTTTCAGGAGGCTTAATTTAAAGTGGCTCTGATTATCTTCCATGTTCTTATCTCGAGGAACTCTCCAAGGAGACGGCCAGGGTCAGTTTCCCCATCAGAAGAGGAAGCACAAGATGGCAGTCCTGGCTCTTACCAATCTCCTGCAAAGCAATAGACACCAGGGAGATTCCATGCTAACAACTAGTTGTTGTTGTTGTTGTTGTTAGGTGCTGTCGAGTCGGTATCCGACTCATAGCGACCCTCTTACAACAGGGGAAACACTATTGTCAGTGCTTCTCTGCTGTTCATAGAGTTTTCAATGGCAGATTGATTTTCGAGAGGGGGTTGCCAGATCCTTCTCCCAAGCCTACAGCTTCTGGTGTTCCCAGGTGGTCTCCCATCCAGGTACTAACCAGGCCCGACCCTGCTTAGATCTGATGGGATCAGATGCCACAGGGCTACAGCTGCAGGCAACAACTAGTTACTATAGTTAATATGCTAGCACATTTCCCATAATTGTTTGGGTTGTAAGTGGTCAAAGTTTTACTCACTTAACTTTAAAAATGAGAAGTCTGGGAACATTGTTGGCTTCAAGCAGAGCTGAATTATGGAACTCAGCAATCCCTCTCCCTCTGTCCTTCCCTCCCTTCTTCCTTCCTCTTCTGCCTCCCCCCTTCCCTTCCTCCTCCTCCTCCTTCTTTCTCCCTCCCTCCTTCTCTCCTTTTCCTCCATCCTTCTCACCCTCATCCCTCTTCTCTCCCTCCCTCCCCCTCTCTCTCCTCCTTCCTCTGTGAGAGAAAGAGAGAGAGAAAGAGAGAGAGAGACATCCAAAGAACTCCAGCAAAGTCTCAGATATATTTTCCTTGCAGAGGAAGGAGGAGAGAAAGAGAGAAGGATGGGAGAGATAGAAAAAGAAGGAAAACAAGGAGGAAGGACAGGAGAGGAGGAGGAAGAAGAGATCTTTTGGTAGATAATCCCTACTCTTACAGTCTAGGAGATAAGAAGAAGTGCATAAAAGAAGTCAGAATTTAAATTTATTCAAACAGGTCTTTTTTTCTCCCTTTATTGGTAAATGTTGGTGGGGTACAGAGTAATACAGCATCGACTTTTTCTATTATGCAACTATTACATCACTTTTGGTTACACTTTTATCAACTTATAAGGTTTATGGAGCCTTATGACTAATATGTAGTAAAACTCAAATGCATATTTGTGTTATAGGCCCCTATTTTTCCAATGTACTCAGGAAGTTGCATTGTTTAAACTGAGATTATCCTCTCCCCCTTTATCCCTCTACAGTGATCATCCTCCCTATCTCAACTTCCACAGTCTTTGCTTCCCTCTGCTAGTTCCCTCACTCCTTTTTACTCTTTATATTGTCCCTTTTTTTGCTAAGTTTAATTGTCATTTTATATATTAACTGATGTATAGAATTTTTTCTTCCTTTAAGTAAGATTCAGCTCCCACATATGAGTGAGAACATATGGTATTTCTCTTTTTGAGCTTGTGTTTGTTGGCTTAAGATGATGTTCTCCAGTTCCATCCATTTTGCTAAGAATGACATTATTTCATTTTTAATTTCTCAGTAGTATTCCACTTTGTATATGTACCATAATTTTTTTATCCATTCTTCTGTTGATGGGCACCTTGGTTGGTTCCATATCCTTGCCATTGTGAAAAGTGCTGTATTGAATATGGAGAAGCAGGTGTCTCTGTGGTATGATGACTTGTCTTCCTTTAGATATGTTCCCAGTAGTGGTATAGCTGGGTAGTATGGCAGTTGCATTTTTAGTTTTCTGAGGTATCTCCATGTTGATTTCCAAAGTGGTTGAACCAATTTACAGTCCCACCACCAGTGTAAGATGATTCCTTTTTCTCCAAAACCTTGCCAGCATTTGTTATTGTTTGACAAATAGGTCTATTTAAATTAAAACAGAGTGATTCTTACCACAAAAAGGAAACTAGATCAATATACCAAAAAAGGAGAATGCAGAACTCAAGCTCACTATACAAATTTAAAATGCAAATAGCCTTCTAAAAAGTAAAGCATTCTAATGTTTTGAAAAAAAGAAAAAATTTTCACCATGCAATCAATAAAATATATAATGATAACAAAAATAAGCAATAAAGATGTACAAAATCTATCAGAATAACTAAAAACATAGTAACCACATTTAGCTTCCACACTTAAGCAACAATATGCAATATTTCTCTTGTTGATACTGAGTTGTTTCACTTAAGATGATTATCTCCAAGTCTATCCAGTTAGCTTCAAATACTGTAATTTCATTCTTAAAGCTGCATAGTATTCCACAGTAGACATCTATAGCACATTTTTCTAATCCATTCTTCTGTTGAAGGACATGTAGGATGATTTCATAACATTGCAATTGTGAACAGCGCTGCAATAAACAGGGAAGTGCAACTGTTTTTACAGTATAAAAACTTGATTTTCTTGGGATATATACCTAAAAGTGGAATTGCAGGATGAAATGGTAGTTGGATGTTTGATTTTCAGACTAATTTCCATACTGTTTTCTACAGTGGTTGTACCAATTTACAATTCCACCAGCAGTGTAAAAGAGTATCTTTTACCCTGAATCCTCACTAGCACTTCTTGTTGTCTGTCTTGTTGATGTTAGCCATAATAACAGAAGATGAATTCTGAGTGTAGTTTTTATTTGTATTTCTCTAACAGCTAAGGAAATTGAATATTTTTTCATATGATTATTGGCCATTTGTATCTCTTCCTTTTGCTCATTTATTAATTGGATTGTTCACTTTTGGGTGTATTTTATTCTTTATATATCTTTGATATTAAACTTATATTGGATGTATAAAATACCAAAGATTTTCTCTGATTTTGTAGATTCATTCTTCACACTAGTAATTGTATCCTTTACAGTGCAGAAGCTTTCAAATTTTATATAATCCCATTTGTCAATTCTTGGTACTATTTCTGGGGCTCTTGGAATCATGTTAAGAAAGAACTTGCCTACACCCATAGTTGAAGAATACTACCCACTTTCTCTTCAAGCACTTTCAGAGTGACCAGTTTTAGATTGAGATCTCTGATCCATTTTGAAAGGTATTGATCAATTTTCATTCTTCTTCATGTGGACATACAGTTTACCCAATACCATTTATGAAAGAGACTATCTTTTTCTACTTTTTGTCCTTAACAATTTTATCAAAGATCAATTGGTTGTTAATTGGTGTAACTTATATCTGGAGCTTCTTTTCCATTGATCTTTATGTCTATTTTTGTGCCAGTACCAAGCAGTTTTTTTTTTTATTATGGCCCTGTAGTATAAATTAAAATCAGGTATTATGATGCTTTGTGCACTAGTTTTACTGGTTAGAATTGTTTTGGCTATTAGTGGTCTTTTATGTTTTCAAATAAATGTTTGGATAATTTTATTATTTTTTTACAAAATACTTAGTTGGTATTTTAATGGGAATTCCATTGAATCTATAAAATGCTTTTGGAAGAATAGCTATTTTAACAATGTTGATTCTCCCAATCCATGAGCAAGGGCACTTACTCTATCTTCTAGTATCTTCTTCAATTTCCTTCCTTAGCATTTTAAAATTATGATTAAAAGGTCTTTAACATCTTTGTTGTTGTTGTTAGGTGCCGTTGAGTCGGTATCCGACTCAGAGCAACCCTCTGTACAACAGGGAAACACTATTGTCAGTGCTTCTCTGCTGTTCATAGGGTTTTCAATAGCAGATTGATTTTTGGGAGGGGGTTGCCAGGTCCTTCTCCCAAGCCTACAGCTTCTGGTGTTCCCAGGCGGTCTCCCATCAAGGTACTATCCAGGCCTGACCCTGCTTAGCTTCCGAGATCTGACAGGATTGGATGCCACAGGGCTATAGCTGCAGTTAGATCAATTCCTAGATATTTCATTTTTTAGGGGCTATTATGAACAGGATTACTGATTTAATTTCTTGCTCCTCCTATTCATTATTGATGTATAAGAATGCAACTGACTTTTGACTATTGATTTTATATCCAGCCTCATTACTGAAAGAATTTATTAAATCTAAATTTTTCTAACAGGGACTTTAGCATCTTTTAAGTATCCTATAATGCTATCTACATGTAAAGATAATTTAACTTCTTCATTCCAGAATTGTATCCCTTTTATTCCCTTCTTGTGTCTAATTGCTCTAGCTAGAACTTTGATCACTATATTGCATAAGAGTCGTGAGAATTGACATCCTTGCCTTGTTCCAGATTTAATGGGAAATGCTTTCAATTTTTCACCATTTAGTATAATATTGGCTGTAAGTTTGTTGTATATGCCATGATGATATTAAGAAATGTTCCCTCAATTCCTAATTTCTTTAATACTTTTATCATGAAGAGCTATTGAACTTTGTCAAAGGGTTTTTCCTGCAACTGTTGAAATGACCACACAGTTCTGGTCTTTGAGTCTACTGATGTGTTGCATTACATTTATTGATTTGTGTATGTTGAAACAAACTTGCATTTGTGGAATAAAGCCCACTTGATCATGATGTATCATCTTCTTCACATGTTGTATTCTGTTTGCAGATATTTTGTTGAGAATGTTTGCATCTATGTTCCTCAAAAAAATTGGTCTTTGGCTTCTGTACCAAGATAATTTTGGCTTTGTTGGATGAATTTGGAAGAATTCCTCTTTTCTTTTGTGAAATAATTTAAAGAGAATAAGAATAAACTCTTCTCTAAAACTTTGAGAAAATTCAGCTGTAAATCCTTCTGGACCTGTAATTTCAGTGACTCAGGAGGCAGAGGCAGGAGGATGGAAAATTTGAGACCAGAGGCAGTCTGCATAATTTAGTGAGACTCTGTCTCAAAAAGGAAAAAAAAGGCGGGGGGGGCTGGGAGTGCAGCTCAGTGGTACAGCACATGCAAAGCAGCAAGTGCTGAGGCCCTGGGTTCAACTCCCAGTACCACTAAATAAATAAATAATAAAATAAAATAATCCTCTTGGACCTGGTTGTTTTTTGTTTTGTTTTGCTTTGTTTTTGTCAGGAGATTTTTTTTTTATTACCACTTCAATTTCTTTACTTGTTATAGATCTATTTAAACCATTTATAACATCAGCACTTAATTTTGGTAAGTCATAAATGTGGAGGAATTTATCAATTTCACCTACATTGTTCATTTTGGGAGGATACAGGTTCTTGAATTAGTAGAATTAGTCAAATGATTCTTTTTATTTCATTGGGATCTATTGTAATCACCTAATTTTCATCTATAATTTCATTGACTTGGGCCTTTTGCCCTATTTCTTTTTGTTAAGTCAGGTAAAGATTTATCAATCTTATTTATCATTTCAAAGAAACAACACTTAGTTTCAGTAATTCTTTGTAGGGTTTTTCATTTGTTTGTTTGTTCTGGTTTTTTGTTTGTTTGTTTTAGTTTCCAACTCCTTAATTTCTTCTAAATAGGTCTTTTTGAAGTGGCAGAATTATGTAGTTATTAAGAACTCACACTTTTCAGTTACAAAATCCAAATTTTATACCAGTGACTTCCTCAGTAAAATTTTTTAACAACAACAATAATAGCAGCTAATATTTGTTAAGTTCCTCCTATGTGCCTAGAAATCTAATTTGCACTTTATAAATATTTGCTTTTAAAATATTTAAAGCAATTCTAAGAAATACTTACTTTTACTGCCTGTATTTTACAAATGAGGAAACAAATTCTGGTGGCTAAATAACTTGGCAAATGTTCTGCTGCTGGTAACAGAAGAGGTTGGGATTCAAACCCAGAGAGAAGGGATAGGAATTCCTCCTTTCAGGCCTGTTGCCACATAGCTGTTCTGAGCCTCATTTACTTATGTAAAATGAAAATTATAATGCTGCACTTGCCCCACAGGAACACTATAAGAATTAAATAGCACTTGTGACACACGAAAAGAATTCAATAAATGGCATTCATTATGATTTCTTCTTATGAAGGAACTGTCGTGTCCTTTTGTGTGTGAAGAAAGCCATGAATTTGAATTTAAAAGGTCTGGTTATTAGCCATAGATACTTACTGTACTAGCAGCTTAGCCTTGGGAAATTCATTTAAATTCTCTTAGCTTCTCTTCCTTTCATCTGTAGAGTGAGAATTATAATATCAATGGAAAAAAGATTGGTTTTTTTTGTGAAGCATTACCTAAAATAAAACATGACACAAGACCTTGAAAAAATGTTCAAATATAATACACACATAAAATACTCATATGGCCATAGAAGGTCATGCAAGCCTTGCTTGGGTCTTGTGTGATGTCATTCATGCTGATTCTTTGAGGACACCTGCTCTCAGCTGTGTCCCTCGTGAACTGCAAGCCTATGGATCCCTCCACATCTAGGCCATGTGCACAATGACCAGCGTTAAAAGCCTGCAGCTTCCTCATTGCTTCCTTCACCTGGACTCGCACTCCTTGCCTAAGTGGACCTGAGACATGCCTCCTCTTTTGATGAACACATCGTGAACAGTTAATGCTGGCAGTGGTGGGATTTGGAAGAGCTGAGCAGAAAGCTGAGTCAATACATTGCTTTAAGACCTTGGAGGAGGGGAGCAGAAGCATCCATGGCTGGCCTCTTTCTATCTCTTGACAGTATAGTAAGGCGTGAAGAAAGATGCTGTATTTTATCTGGGATGGCAGCAGTAGTGGCAACATTGTCAATGATTTGGCTACTGGACCCAATGCAATATTTCGGACATATTTATCCAGGAAACAAAGTATCTCTTACTCATTTGAAATTCAAATTTAACTGGGAGACCAATAGTTTTCTTTGACAAATCTGGCGATCATAGTGTGTGCACACAGAGGCGGCAATGATGGCTTATTTATAGAGGAGTCTTCTGCTCCTACAGCCACATTCTGAATAAAATACACAAAAACAGGTCCTCATTTACAGAGCTTGGCACCCACGTCACCATCACACTGAGCCAGGTCATTGAACCAGGGCTTGGTTTTATGACAAAGATAGTCACTTACAGACTGTTCAGTGTGGGGTGGCCTAATAGAAGAACTCTGCCGACAACCTTTATGCTTGGAATGAATCAGTAAACCCTCGAGCTCACCTAAACAGTCTGTAAAAGAACAACAACTATTCAGCCATCAGGAAAGAGAAACAGGAGAGGTGCAGACTGAAGGTATGAGGACATGGCAGACATGAATAAGAAAAAACCAAATGATGGAAAGAAGAGGAGAGAAGACAGGGAGGCAGTGAGTTCAAGGTAAAAGCAGAAATACAAGAACTGGTAGGCAGAAGCTGAGCCCTTGGGATGACAGTGTCCCAGGTCAGTACTAACAAAGTCCTGAATTTGAAGGGACAAATAGTAGAGATGCTCTTAAATCTCAGAGCTGCTATTTATTCTGCAATGGATCAAGCACATTGCAATTTGATGAAGTTTAACTTTGATGGTCAGGAGACAATTTTCAGTTCATTTATTTCCTTATGCACCTTTATAAGAAGATGCTGTCAATAGCAGTTAGCTGAGTGTCTCTGTTTCTTGAAACCTGAAATAACATTATATCCACCTTGATTATATTAGAGAAAAGTACCTTTAAGCAAATTCATTCTAGGGGCTCTTGGGGGTTTCTCTAGCTGGAATAGGGTGTGGATAGTTGTGGTGGCAGTTATGGTGGTTGTGGTGATGGCTGTGATGGTGACTGTGGTAGTGGTGTGGTGGTAATAATGGTGGTGGTGGTCATAATGGGGATGGTGGAAATAGTGATATAATGGAAGTGATAACATGGCACTGATTTGGTTACTGGCCCTGCTAATTGATGAAAGCGCAGGCCCAGATGAGAAAAAATCCTCTCCAAAGCAGCACTCCCCCATGTGTCTGTCACCTTGTCTTGCTGTGGGGACTTGTGTGTTGCTGTGATGCTGAAAGCTATGCCACTGGTATTTCAGATATCCACAGGGCCACCCATGGTAGATAGGTTTTAGTTGAGCTTCCAGACTAAGACAGACTAGGGAGAAGGACCTGGCAGCCCATTCCCAAAACGATTAGCCATTGGAAAGCCTATGAATAGCACAGAAGAACTGTCATATATAATGCCAGAAAATGAGTTCCCCAGACTGGAAGGCATTCAAGAAATGACTGGGGAAGAGTTGCCTCCTCAAAGTAGAGTCAACCTTAATGATGGGAATGGAATAAAGCCTCTGGGACCACCTTTTGCTGATGTGGCACAACTCAAAATGAGAAGAAACATAGTGGTTGCAATAATGGGCTCAGATATGGCATAGTGTCAATGAGTGTTTTGTTCTGCTGTACATAGGGTCGCTAGGGGTCGGATCTGACTCAGTGGCACCCAACAACAACAATGCAGCATTATCGGAGTGGTTAAGAGTGATATCATCCCTGGCTATGGTCCATATTCTGTCTGTTCCCAGCAAAAGGAACATCTGAAGGAAGTGGGGGTCAAGTCATCAATGTGCTAAAGGTAGATGATGAGGAGAAAGAGAGAATGGAAGGAAGATACACATCATCAGAGAACAGAAGGAAAAACACCCACATCCTGGAACAATACACTAAGGCCATCATTTCAAACTTTGGGAACTAAAGTTCTAATGACCAAATATGACCAGATTCTTATTATTAGCAAGGCCATTATTTCATACACCCAGAAATACAAACATATACATAAATGTGGATAAACAGCAGATGCACACTCTATTGTGACTTAACTAGTCTCATGGTTTGCACATACTTTCTTACAGAGTTCTTTGTATACAAGGCCCTTCCCAGGTTGTTTGGAATCCAGGATTGCAACCTTATACTTGCTTCTCAGTCTTATCTGAATTGAGGTAGAACCAATTAAATTCCTTCCAAGAGCTGATTTCCAACAGATATTGGGACAGGTAGCACCATGCTCTGCCTGCATTTGACACCAAAGAAATGTCATCTACATGTCAGCTGCAACCTGGTGGCAGGGAAGATCATGGCATCTGGCGCAGCATCAGCATTTCTCTTAATGACCTCACGTGTTCTGTGGAGAAGAGGATGACAGCTCAGAGCCCTGTGGAACTGGAGCCCTTAAGGGCAAAAGAGCCGTTAGTCTTGTCAGGAAGGAATGACTCCAGCCATGTTAAGCCTGGGGCCATATCGTTATCTGCCTTAGTTTGCTATATCTGGCTCACTTAACTGACTCTGCAATGCACACTTTTATTCCATAGACCCTTCACAGAGAAATATAGATGACTGCAACCCATACAAACACTAGGAACCTTGTAATTGCTCCCCGTTCCACAGCCAGCATGACTATGGGGAAGAGGAAGTTCAGAAAAGCATTATAAATTTACGCTAACATCCCAAACTGGCAGTTCCCAACCATAATGTCACGGAGCTCAAGCAAATCATGATTGATTGTGAAATTTATTCAAAGTAGTCTGTTACTAAAAATAAAGCATAGGCACAAGCAAATCATGTACTTAAAAAATAAAGTAGATGCAAACTTATCCCAATAATAGTAATACCATGCTCTCTCACTTTCATCCAATATGCAGTTATGGGATGGAGAGGAAGGAGCAGAAATGGAGAGAAGCCTGGAATAAAATGCACGTAACCTGTGCATTTTCCTTCCCTGGTTAGCTGGTGTATGAGAGGAAGTACGTGGAAACATATGGAAATAGGCACATGAGTAAACATCACTGATTACATTTCTCAGGAAAAGAAAAGTGAGATTGGATGTGCCAATTCCTTTAAGCACACAATCTACAGGGTATACGTGGATCATATGCCAAAAGTGTATTTGTAACTCAGATATTTGGATCCTGGAAGCTGGTTGTTCAACAGGTCAATGGTACTCATGGTGGCTAAATTCTGACTTCAGTTAAATATATCTTAGGTTTTAAATTGATAAGCTATGAGAAATTGTCCTGCTCTTGTGACCATAAGAACATGTTGAGGAGGAGGAAAGAGATGGAACCAAGAGATAAAATGGTTCTGATGCCCATGGCTTCGTAGGTGGTCCTAATGCCCACCTCACCAAGGAGATGACAATTACATATGTATGGAGTGAAGAGTTCTGTCCTCAAGAAACATTCTAGAATTAGCCACAAGGAAAGTAGAATAACAGAATATACATCTTTTCCAAGCGAGCAAGGATCATAAAGTATGGTGCTGACAAAGACTAGTGTGACCTGTCCCGTGGGCAGGGACAACCTGGCTCCAGTTTACAGAAGGAAGTCTGGGGAAAAGCACAGGGTGGGAAAGAAGCCAGACCGATTAAAGACAAGAAAGACTTTCAATAACTCATCAGCATGGAACTCTGAAGAGAAAAATAATATCTAGAGACGCTTCCTGAGAAGCTTCCTTTTGGGACTTTGAACAAAATCTTGAATTAACCCATTTCAAAATAAATGGTCAGTAAAAGTTGTTATTCTTCCAAGTGTCCCCAGTTGGAGTTGTGCCTCTATGTCTTGTGACTGAACAGAGGCTGGGCCACTTGGGACCTGTCTGTGACAAGATCACAGAGGATGGATTCCTGCCCCCACTTTTTCCAAGATATAAAATGTTTTTCTTTTGAATGGGTGAAACTTCCTTCAGGAGTGCATTAATTCTGGACATGGAAATTTTATAGCTTTCACCTTATCAAACTTGCCAAGAATTGAAGCTAATTGCTAAAGGAAAGTGAATGTAATATATTTTAGGATTTCAGTGTGCATGAAGTAGCACTGTAAGTTCTACTGAGTTGAAGGGATTTTAACAACACTTTATACACACACACATACACACACACATACATACACACTCACATATATACACACGCACATATTTGCATAGTAATACAAGCTTTAAGTAATTTTTTTTATTTACTCTGTCATTTGGGGCTTATAATAACCTGGGGTACATGCAAGGTCAATATCCCAAGATGAAAAACTGAAACTCATGGAAGTCATATAGCTTGCCAATATTCACGATGGTGAGAAGGTAGAGACCTGGGCCAGAAATCATTACTCTTAACTCTAAGTATAGTGACCTTCCTGTCATGAAAAAAAAAATCAAAAATATAAATAAATAAATAAATAAATAAATAAATATAATCAAGCTAAGACAAGTGGGACCTAGAATTTCAAAAAGTTAGGAATCCATTGTAGATAACAGATTAGCTCTGATTTGGGCTACCACACTTTTTTCCACATATAACCATTAAAAGTGTCTTAAACCTGAATTGACTGCCCAGCTGAACTCATTTCCATTACAATAACAATGAGAAAATAATTCTACCCAGTGTTACTCGTGTTGAATGGTCATAACCTCTTGTTACTTAATCTTAGATCCTCTGGAATATTTTATCGTTGTTTGACCTTAGTCTTTCCCCAGGAACTCCATGTGAGTTGAAAATGACCTTTAAAATAAGTGAAATTATGAAGTGAGATTTCTAATTTGGTCTAGCACAAAGTAAATGATCAAGTCTGTAATTAGGAACTAATGTCATGTTAAGCATGAATAAGTGTATTTTTTTAAATCTCTGGATGTGTTCTGGAATTAATCTCAAAATAATCATTTGCTCAGTTAATATATAAAGCCTTGTACAGACTGACTAGAAATCCACACTTTACCTGGATTTCCTCCTATACATAAGGTAATTAGTACCTAACTTGAAAATATACAGATAGCCAAGTGAACTTATATATTTGTGAAATTGCCTAGCATAGCGAAAAAAAAAAAAGGTTGAACATAAATATGTTACACAGCTAATCATAAGCCTTTTATTCTGGGAAAACTGAAGATTGGTTCCAAAATTCTAGCCAATTTCCTCTGTCTATCACTCTTTTCTAATGGCATTACAATTGGGTTCAATGTTTTACTTCTGTCCCTTACCTGTTTTGCATTATCTCTAAGCCCTTTTAATTAGTGCTCACAACCCTCCCTTGAGATAGTCTCAGTATTCATATATGCTGGTCTTTCATCATCAAAAGTCTATAAAAGATTGTGTCTCCTCTGACATGAACCTTTGTGTAGGTGAGCATTCTTCCCAGCACATGTGCCACGGCACGTTAGATAGATTATCTTTGCAGATTTCGTGGTCTACCTAAAATATGGTATATGTTCCTGGTGAATGTCAAAGAACACAGCCTTCAGTATTGATTGTGCCTCAACATCAACAAAAATCCTTACAACTGGGTGGGTACACAACTTCATGATAAATGGAGGAAAGATTGAGGTTGTCCAGGTTTTGCTTAACTTGATTCTATAATCAACACCCATGGAGGAAGCAGTCAAGAAATCAAAGACACATTGTATTTGGAAAAGCTGTTGTAAAAAGCCTCTTTAGTGTTGAAAAGTAAGGATGTCACATTGAAGATGAAGGTGGACCTGACTCATGCCATGGTATTTTTAGTTGCATTATATGCTTGTGAAAGCTGGACACTGAATAAGGGAGATAGGAAAAGAATTGATGCTTTTGAATTATGGTGCTGGAAAACAATACTAAATACACCATGGACTACCAAAAGAACCAAAAGATCTATCCTATAAGAAATGCAACCAGAGTGCTCCTTGGAAGCTAGAATGGCTAGACTGTGTTTTTTTTGTTTTGTTTTGTTTTTTGTTTTGTTTTGTTTTGGTTTGGTTTTTTATTTGTTTTTTGTTTATTTGTTTGCAGTACTAGGGGTTGAACCCAAGGCCTCGCACTTGCATGCTTTGCAAGTGCTGGTCCACTGAGCTGCACCTCCAGCCCATTTTTTTACTTTTTTGAGACAGGGTCTCACCAAATTACACAGACTGCCTCTGGTCTCGAACTTGCTGTCCTCCTGCCTCTGCCTCCCGAACCACTGGGGTTATAGGTCTGTGCCACTGCACCCAGCCTAGACTGTGTCTTATTATTTTGGACATGTAGTCAGGAGGGACCAATCCCTGGATAATGACATCATGTTTGAAAGAGTGGCAACTCAACAAAAAAAGGAAGACCCTCAACTAAATGAATTGACAGTGTCTGCAACAATGGGCTTAAACATAACAAAGATCACCAGTGTCCCAAACATGATGTCCTTCTCCAGGGATTGGTCCCTCCTGACTACAAGTCTAAAATATGTCAGATGCAGTCTAACCATCCTTGCTTCCAAGGAACACTCTGGTTGCAGTCCTTCTAGGACAGATCTGTTGGTTCTTTTGGCAGTCTGTGGTATATTTAATTCAGCACTATAATTCAAAAGCATCAGTTCTTTCCCTGTCTTAAAAGTTCCTGCTTACCTGATAAACAAAAGGATTACTATAAAGCAGCAATATTGCATACTGGTTAAAAGCACAGATTCAGGAATTATAGTGACCTAGCTGACATCTGATCTTGGGGAATTACTTTACCCAGCCTGATTATCATGTCTAAAATAGGTCTCATAATCACACTGTTGTCAAGATTAACTTAGATAACACATGTGAAGCACTTAAAACATTACCATGTGCAACTAGGTTCTGAATAAGTGTTTGCCACTGTTATTACAATCATTTCAGTCTGATGGTTCGTTCTTACCTACAGGACTGCTTTGCTTCACAAGGCTGACAGGTGGTCAGCTGACTAGATTTGGCAACTACTCCATCTTTTTTTTTTTCCCTCACATAAAATTAGTCCTTTTGATTCTCATTTATGCAGTTACTTCATTTTTCTCCTAGATTTACTGCTCTGGCCATGTCTTTAATGAATTGCATGCCTTTCCCAGGGATGTTCTTCAAACCCATCAAGATTTTTGCTAGGAAAAATGTCAGCAAGCCCTCTCCCACAAACTGGACTGGACTGTAAACCTAATCATCAAAATTTGTTCCAAGAGTTGACCCGCTTTTAGACTCTATAGACCACATAGTCTCCATTGCAATGACTTAACACTGCCATCACAGGAGGAAAGAAGTCATGGGTGATACATACACACATACTTATGGTGGTGTTTCAATAAAACTTGGTCTGCAAAAATAGATGATAGAAAGGAAAGGCCGTAGTTTGCTGACCAGCCTTCCCATCATCTGAGAAATTAATGCTTATTAAATTTATATTAATAGATGATCAGGTTAATCTTTGAGTTTACTCTTGGCCCACCTAATAATTGGCCTAGAACGTGTTTATTTGTGTGGAGTGTGTGAAGGATAAACTGAAAAGCCTTGCAAAAGTTAAGCTAGGTTATATCTATTGGGCCTTGGCCCAGCCAGGCTTAGGAATGTTTTAATAAAAGGAAAAAAAAAAAACCTCCTGCAATCGCATTTTACATGCTACTGTTTCCCTATAGGAAGGGTATGTTCCAAGACAACTAAATACTTGCTATTTCCAATCATTTATTGTGCTTTTTGTTCTTGCCAACTTTTTGTGAGACTAATTTTACTTAAGAGTCCCTCTCTCACTACGCAGGCCAATACTTTCTCCTGAACAACACATAGGCAATTCTGAGCCATGGTCTTGCTTTCCTGATCCCCCAGTGCTTTGAACACTCTGCCATGCTGATTCAAGTTCTCGTGAGGAAACAGAATGAATGAATCTTGTTCCGCAGAGAATAAGGTTCTCAGGAAGTGGCACTCAGCACGTTCATCTCTTCCAAACACTTGGTCAGTTCTTTTTCTTTAATCAAGAATGTTTAATGATACAAAACCTAACAAAACAGTTCTATAATACCTATGTACACTATTTTATTACACAAGTCATCCTCTTTTTCCAGAGAGAAGCATCCATATTCAGAATGAGCAGAATGAGCCCTGGTTAGAATCTTGAAGATTGATATTCTGGTCTTGGCTGTGCTATTTGGCAACATGACTTTGGCTACACTTTTCCCTGCACCATGACTTAGTTTCCTCATGTGTAAAATATATTACTTGCACTAAATACCCCTCTGTACACTTAGCAATGCTGCTGACAAAGATGGGCCATCTGTCTGTATTTCAGAATTTGCCTAGGATCCTGGGAGATGGCCACCAGGACCCAGACTCTTCTTCCCTCCTCCAGAATTCCAGCCCTCCCCTTCATCTCCGATCATTCACATTATCGGGAATTCTTTCATCCCCTTCAATGTATGCAACACAGAGGCAGACGTCAGAGGCTCAGAGTACTTGTACACTTCTCTGCAACATTAAGGACTTGCTCTCAGAAGGAAACATCTTTCAGACAAGAGTCCTGGGTAGCAAAATCTCCCTTAGTCCCTTCGGTGTGTCTCCCTGAGATAAATGGGCCACACCTGCTGGGACAGAAGTTAATCTCCATGGATCCAAAATAAGAAACTGTCAACTGCTCACGAGTCACAGGGACACGTGAGAAGAGAGTTATGATAGAACAGCATAGAAGCTAAAGGGGGAGAAAAAGAAAAACGGAAGCAGAAAGTACTAACTGGGGAATACAAAAGGCTTAATAGAGCAATGATTTAAAACTATATGCCTTTTTAGGGAAGGCAGATTGAAATTCCACAGAGCTTCAATTTTCCTCTAAATGCCTCTGATTTCAAGGACTCCCTGGGGCCCATGCTCCCCCTGGAGAACTCCTAGCAGGATGGAAGTTGTGCCCCACCTGCGGCAGAGGAAGATGCTTTTTTTCCCACCAGGATAAACTAGGACACTCCCACAGTAGTGGGAGGAAGGAAAATGAAGCCCTGCTTTTAAATAAGGGACATAGTCAGAGCACCGTGGACTCCTCCATGAGAGGTTTCTGTGCTTCACATTTTCCAGAAGTTTTGCCTGTCATGGCAGTTGCCAAGGCAACAAGGTAAAGTAAGAACCAAAGGAAAATGGCATCAGTCTCACTGGGGGTCTCCACCTTCACCTGCTGACTGCAGGTACAAACAGTGTCCTCTCATGGCTGGCGATGGCATCCCAGATCTGTCCCCAGATGTACAGACAGCAGGATTCAGAGAAAGACACAGACATCCTATGGTTCTGTGCATTCAGGACCCATTCAAAGACCTATAAGGAGTATAGAACCCCTAAGCTTTTCTCGAGTACAGCGACCATTAAAACTGTCCATTATTTTTAACCATTCTTGCAATTTGGGATTAGGCAACATGTGAAGAAATCCCTATGTTTGGAAACACAACCAGTCAAAAACCTCAGAAAATGGTGTTTTGTTTGTTTGCTTGTTTCCAAAGCAGACTTATAGTTCTAAGTGTTTTTCTTATCATAATTTTGGGCATTATGAACATTGGAGTTTAAATGGACCCAATAGCATAGATCCAGGCCATGAAGACAGCAGACATCCTTGAGGATACAGACTGCAAACAAGAGAGCTGTACAGTGGTGCTCATGGGAAACTTCTTCCAAGACCCCAGAAGATATGAAAATCCATGGGCATTCAAGTCCCTTATACAGAATGGCATGGTATTTGTGTATAACTTATGCACATCCATGTATTTTAAATCATCTCAGGATTACTTATAGACCCTAATACCATGTAAACACTGTGAAAATAGTTGCTATACCATATTGTTTAGGAAATTATAACAACAAAAGTGTCTGTACTTAGGATAGATGCAATTTTTTCCAAATATTTTTAATCTGCAGTTGGTTGACTCTGCAAATCTGGGACCCATGGATACAAAGGGCTGGCTGCATTCCAGTTGTGGCATGGCCAAGTGCAGCTAAACCTTGAGTAGGGCAATTGGCTTTCCCTAGCCTGAGAAAATGGGATTTTATGGTTTTCCTGGATACGTTTGATAAGAGCCACAAGATGTGCCCTGTTTGTTATCTTTCACAGTGGAAATTAAAAAGATTAAACTTTATAATAAATTATTTGTGAAAAGTAGATGATTTGCTTTTTATTCATCTATCTGGTCTAGACATATAAACTAGAAATGCCATAAAAACCTATAATTAATTATTTATCCTGGTCTCAAAGATAAAGCCCATTCAGAAGCCTTCCCAGACACACCAATAGACTGGCTGCCCTTCTGCTAACTCACCATCATCAAACGCTGCATCACTGCTTAAAAACATTAACCGCCTTCTGCCCAATACAGGGTTACTTTTTTAAGCTGTTTTATCTCCTCACTAGACTGCAACTTCCTGAGGGTAGGGACTATGTCTACATCACTTTTGTAGCCCCCCTCCTCCCACATGACTTTTTTACATATGATCTTCATTTATTTACTCAACAAAAACATTCATGTAGCACATAGTAGGGCAGGGCTTGTACCATTGCTGAAGATGCAATGAAAAATAAGATAGATATAGGTCCTACTTCATGGCACTCACTTTCTAGTAAGGGAGAGGCAAATGACAAACAAATGACCTCGATAGACATTAGGATGGAAATTAAAACAGCCTCGTGTTAATAATAGCAGCTAGTGTTTGCTGAGGGCTCCAGAAACCACTAAATATTTTAAGAACTTCATTTGTCTCCACTCATTAGAGTCTCCCTAACTCTATAACCCTGTTATTATGTATGATTGTACTGCCCACTTTACAGATGAGGAAAGCGAAGAACAGAAGAAGGTCAGTCATTGGCAAAGGTCTCAAGGCTAAGAATGTCAAGGCTGGCCCTAAAGTGCAGGTGAGCCAGGCTATTAACTCTTCTGTTTTTCAGCTCCTGAAAAAGGGGACCCATTGAGAAAGAGGAGTCAGTAAATGCCCTCCTGCAGCAACATTTAAACTGAGGCCTGGAGATGGAGAAGCACAGAGGCATAAATCTCTCAAACCCCAGGGATGGAAGAAGTCTCTTATCAGGAAAAGATATGGCAAACGGATCAAACTGATTAAAGTCCCATTGGATGGTTGAAGAAAACTGTTCAGTGAAAAGGTTTGGTGAAAGAAGCTTTCAAATGACAGGTCCAGGGTTAGAGGTTTTAGTCCTGGGCTCTGTGCTCTTCTTCTTGGAGGCACTGTTTCTCCACCAGAGAAGATTAATTACTAACATTCATTCATGTCACACCTCTAAGGAGCCCCATGGTTTTCTCATCAGATCAACCCCATCCATGGCCATCTCCTGCCAGAACACTCCTGGAAGGACAGAGAAGTTTGCTCAGACAAAAGCTCCAACCCAGAGGGGCAGAGTTTGGCTGTGTCACCCCCCTCACAACAGCCTTCTAGGATAACAAATTGCTCGCTATGTCTTCTCAGTCTTCACAATGTATGGTTTTCCTCCAGTTCCTGGTGCACAGAGGCCTAAGATTCCTCTTTCACAGCTTACTAACTATGGACAGGGAAAGTGAGCAAAAATGGCATATCTCACCCCCAAGTTTAAGTGGCTCTCTCGTCATCCAGCAGGGTGACTAGGGCTACTTCTTCCAGATGTCATTGTTACAAAACGATATAACCTAGAGGAACGCTGCCTAGAAGAGCTACAAACTGTGATGAGTAAACTTTTGCTGTCTCAGGCCACAGAGATGCCAGAGTTGCTTTTGCTGTCACATAGCCAGGCTGCTTCGTGGCCCTTTTTCACACAAGGAAACTAAGACTCAGATTTGAAATTCTTCCTTTCAGAACCCTAAGCCCATGCTTCTTCCTCTGTAATACTGTGCTAGTTGCTTTCCATCACCCTAAAGAACACCTGCGATGATCAGCTGAACCTGTTGTTGTTGTTAGGTGCCGTCGAGGCGGTATCCGACTCATAGCGACCCTCTGTACAACAGGGGAAACGCTATTGTCAGTGCTTCTCTGTTGTTCATAGGGTTTTCAATGGCAGATTGATTTTTGGGAGGGGGTTGCCAGGTCCTTCTCCCAAGCCTACAGCTTCTGGTGTTCCCAGGCGGTCTCCCATCTAGGTACTAACCAGGCCCGACCCTGCTTAGCTTCCGAGATCTGACGGGATCGGATGCCACAGGGCTACAGCTGCAGAGCTGAACCTGAGGAAGGCTATATTTCACCTGAGAGTTTCCGAGACTTCAGCCTTGAGTCCTTTGGCCCTGCTGGACTGGGCCTGTGGCGGTGCGAGCATCATGGTGGGAGCGTGTGGAGGAAGAGACCTGATAACATGGTGGCCAGGAAGCAAAAGGGACAAGAAGAGCAGGGATCAGGGTCCCAACATCCACTCCCAGGGCTCCCCTAGTGAGGTAGCTTCCCCCTACTAGGCCTGCCCTGTCAGTGTACCAACAGCACCACAGGCTGGTGATGGAGCCGCGAACACATGGTCCTTTAGGAGAAGCTTTGCCACACCACAGGAAATCCTCTGTGAGAAGAGCCGGGTAAAACCTGTATCAGGAAGAGTCCTTCTGAAAACACATAGGGGTGACATGAATGAGTCACCATGGCCATGATGTCCCGAATGCAACATGACCTTCAGAAAGTCACAAAATCTTTCCAGAAAGGGAGCTGCCCCGTTGCAGCCCCATCTCTGATGGTGAGGTGGCGAGGCTGGACATAGAGGTGGAGGTAGAGGCTATTGCAGGAGACAGAGGCCAGTGCTTTGGCTTTCTCAATGGGTCCCCTTTTTCAGGAGCTGAAAAACAGAAGAGTTAATAGCTTGGCTCACCTGCGCTTTAGGGCCTGCGCTTTTGGGCTGGGGATGTAGCTCAGTGATAGAGCACTTGCCTAGCATGTTCAAGGCCCTGGGTTCCATTCCTAGCACCACCATATATCTATATACATTGTTGTTGTCACTAGATGCTGTCAAGTCCAGACCAACTCATAGCAGCCCTCATAGGGTTTTCAATGGCTGACTGTTCAAGAATGGACTGCCATGTCCTTCTCCTGTTATTGTGGTGTTGGAGATTGAACTCAGGTACTCAGAGAGTGCATCACAGCACTCTATCCACTGAACTAAACCCCTGTCCCATGTGTGTGTTTTTGTGTGTGTGTGTGTACACACACACACACACACACACACACACACACACATCAGGTTTAACTCATAGTGACCCTCATAGGGTTTTCAATGGCTGAATATTTCAGGATTGTTTTGGGAATGGTTTGCTACATCCTTCTCCCTTTTTTGTAGTGCAGGGGGTTGAACCCAGGGACTCAAAGAGTGTAGTGCAGCATTCTATCAACTGAACTATTTACATTTATTATAGATATACATTATATGTACTAATATACATATTAAACATATATTTGTTTTTATTGGATGTCAATGAGTCTGGTCTGACTCATAGCAGCCCTGTGTACAACAGAACAAAACACTACCATACACGGTGCCATGCAAATGATCTTTTTATGTTTGAGCTCACTGTTACAGCTACTGTGTTTCCTCTCATTCTGAGTCATGTCACAAGTGTAAAAGGAGGTCCCAGGAGCTTCACTACAATTCTGTCATTAAGGTCAACTCTACTTTGAGGAGGCAACTCTTCCCTAGTCCTCTCTTAAATGCCTTCCAGCCTGGGGTATGGGGGCTCATTTTCCAGCACTCTATTTGACAAGAGTTTTTCTGATATTCCCATAGAGTTTTCAATGTCTAAGTGGACTGCAAGGGGCTTCTCTCTAATCTGTGTTAGTCTGGAAGTTCAACTGAAATGTGTCTGCCATGGTTAGCCTTTCTGGTATCTGAAATACCAATAGTATAACTTTCAGCATCATAGCAACACACAAGTCCCCACAGAATGACAAGCTGACAGACACATGGGGGATGTGTGTGTGTGTGTGTGTGTGTGTGTGTGTGTGTGTGTGTGATCAGTGTATGATCAGTGTTTAATATGGTCAAGAATGTAAAGGCAGTCACTTTGAGGAGTTTTCAGAATAACCATAAACAAAGTCTCCTTTTCCCTTCTGAATTTGGAATCAATAAAGAGGCAGATGGGGACTGAAAGATCAACTTTATAAAAAGCTGGATTTGAAGATGTGGGTTGGTCCATAGAATAGCAGGCAGTATAACATTTTTCTCCAAAACTTAAACCAACTCATCAAATCACAGGTAGATGGGCAAATTTATGCTCCCCCTCACTTCCTGCAGAGGCAAAGTTTATCTCAGGTGAGAGCCTGTCAACACTCCTGCTCAGTAGGGACTGATCCAAGTATGCCTGCCTCCTTCTTCCACATTCTGATTGAGCAGGCCATTCCTTCTTCCCAGAGGCCTGGACAAGCTCCAGCAAAACATTTTCACTCTGCTGCCTTAGTCGATCAAAGAGGGAGTTGAATGGAGTGAATTATAAGGTTCTTTCCAACTCTGTGAATCTATGTAATGTTTAATAACAAAAACAAATAGTTTACTTGCAAACAACAGAGCAGCTCATCACAAAGCCACCAGTGTATTTACTGAGTATTGACAGAGGGCAGAGTATGAATGTTCTGCAGCTCTTTGGCTATTCCGGTGATGTATACAAGGAGACAGGGATGGTTATAAATAAGTTCTCCAGAGCCTAGAGAACCAAAGGTTAAGACAAGGATTTGACCTGCAGTGGGCAAAAGGCCCAGGTTACACACTAATCCTAAAAAGAAAAGTTCTAAGTCAGAACAAAGCACATGGGCAGAAACAGAAGAGAAAGACGTTTTGAAATCTCTTTGATTTATGACCGCCTATCATACGTTGAGACATTATTGACGGTCAATATATGTGCCAGCTGACATCCCACTGGAGCCATCCATGCGGCCTCGCACCGTGGAGGTTGGTCAGTCCAGCCCAATGGACACACTGTCTGTGTCCGGTTGGTATGGGCAATAAACCCAGATGCAGCCATCTATCTCCCTGAAAACAGTGCTGGTTACTCCAGCCCTCGAGGGGATGACCCAGCAACAGAGCTGGGCCGGGAGAAGGCAGGTTGGTGGGAAGAAGACAGACTGTAACAAGCTTGCCTCCAGAATTCTCATTTGACATTCCTTGTCGCTCCATCCTCCTATAATTCACCTGCTTTAAAGAGCCATACAGAATAGCTCTGGGGCATTTGGACATTCACTATAAAACTTTCTCAACATATTTTCCCAAATGCTGATACAAATGGCAGACCAATAAAGGTGAACACTAGTGCAGCTCGGTCCTGGATCCATGAGCATTTTATGCCTTATATTATGCTAAATGATATGGGAAATAGAAGTTCAGAAGATAAAATATGAGATATTTTATTTGTATAAGATGTAAAATGAGAACTTCCTTGTCCTCAAGGAGCTCTCTCCTCTTAGAGGCAAGAGAGAGATATTCTCTGCCTAGAAATTTACAGTCCAGTCATATTTCTCTTCTTCCATTCAATTCAATGAATAGGCCATAAACTCTCTCCCTTTTATACCATTGAACTTCCCTCACCAAGCCTGTGTCACTACCACTTCATATACATTCTCTCTTACTCAAAAAAACATATGTATGTATATATACATATGCATATACATGTAGAATCACTACTATAGCAGGTAGCTCCTTAGCTGATTAAGCCTTCCCTTCTTGCAAATCTCAGCTCAAATATTAGCTTTTCCAGGAGGCCTTTCCTGAAACCCTGGACAAGGAGCCCTTCCCCTAAAATGTATAATTATGTACTCTGTGCCTCCCCTGGCATAGCACTCATCCCATATAACTTAGATTACTTGTTGATAGCCTGTTTTGCCAGCTAACTCATTAAGTCCTGTCAGACAGGAGGTCATGTCCATCCTAGCCATACCAATCAGGTAGACTTGCCATCTGTGTCTTCTGATTTGTGTTTAAATCCAGCTGTAACCATCTATCTTCTTGAAAGTGGTCTTGGAAAGGAGGTATTGGGGAGAGGACAGGATTAAAGCTCAAGAAACAAGCAAGAGATCTGATCACATAAGAGTTTGTTGGCCTTGTTGAAAATGTAGGGTTTCTCCATGGGAAAGTTTTGAGGAGTAGATCAAAGAGATTTTAAGACACACCACCACCTCTGGCTGTTTGAGAACAGATTGCAGAAAGGATACAAACAGATTCGAGGAATTCAGTCAAGATGCTGCTGCTGTAGGTAAGGTTAGAGAACTGCCAGCAGTTGGACCCAGAATGATGGCTGTAGGGGCAGAATGAGGTGGAAAACCTTGCAGATGTGTTGGGAGGCTGATTGACAAACTCTTGGGTGCTCTTTCTCCATTGAGAGCCCCAGAGTTGCAGACTTACAGGTCAATGCTCAGACTGACTTTGCTCCAATGTGAATTAGCTGGTAAAGCTGTCAAGGAAGTAGCCTAACCCTGCTGCAGTCTGGCTATTTCACTTAAACAGACATGGCCTTCAGAACAGTCTGATTCTATCTGTGGACTCAGGGTCAAGACTGGTCTGCATTGGACAAGATCTTTTTCTTCCTACTCAGTTCTGCAGGGAAAATTTCTCTTCCCAGCACTAAGAGAGAGAGACACCCTGGCCATATATTAATAAAGTTGGAAGTACAAAGATATGACACAAGACAGTAGGAGTTTTAGAAAAGTAATTTTATGGTTGGATTCTAATTAATCTGTGGGTCTTTCTTCTCAGACAGGGGCAGTTGGCTTGGATGGTGAAGTTAGCAAATTGCCTGCTTCATGCAGGCACCATGTCCATTTCCAAATGCTTGCTATGGATTTTCCCCACATCATCTATTAATTACCTAATTACATTGTCTAATTATGGGATTCTTCATGTATTTACACTGATTATGTAATTGGGCACAATTACACTAATTAGGTTAATGATACAGGATAACAGACTACAAATTGCTTTAAAGGGACACTGGGATTCTGATAGGCCAAAAGCCCTTTGGAGGTAGGTCAGGATCTGTCTATTAGCAGCCAAAAGAATCCCCCTGCCTCGTCTTCATCCTGACCTTTCAGATCCACTCAAGAGAAGAATGTGGTGGAATTAACAAAACTGTGCTGCCCAAGGCCAAGAAAGTAGGACAGAGCTGTGAGGTAGGCACACTCATGGGTGACCACAGGTTCCCCTCCTATGGCAGGCAGAATAATGCCTACCCACAAAGACGTTCATGCCTTCATGCCAAGAACACGGAATGCATTGCTTGTCACCCGGGCCTTAAAAACAGAGAATCTTTTCAGCTGGGTCAGAGAGATGAGAGCAAAGGCACCAGAGAGCCTCTGGGACAGCAGCGTGAGAAGGATTCAACAGCTGACCACTGGGCCTGAGAAGTAGTTGCCAGGTGCCAAGATCAGGAGGGACCATGGGAGCTAAAGCATCCCCAGCTGGCAACCAGCCAAAAAGGAAGCATGCACCTCAGTCCTGCAACCCTGTGGAGCTCAGATCTGCCCCTGGAAGAAACAAGAAAGTGGATCCTGCCCCAGCGCCGACAGAAAGGAACCCAACCCTGCCAACACCTTCATGTAGCCTGGTAAGACACAATGTAAGTAAGGTTTCTGACCTAGAGAATTGTGAAATGATGAATTGTGATGTTAAACCACTGATTCTATGGTAATTTGTCACAGCAGCAATGGGAAGCTAATACATTTCTACATATTTTGTTCCTCTTTCCGTCCTCCACTCATATTCTCTGTGCTATGTATTGTCATACAATCCCTTCCTCATCTCCCTTCCTTATCAAAACCTGTTCTTTTTTTTTTTTTTTTGGAAATTTTTAATGTACACCCTAATGTGATTCATTCTGACATGCTTTTCACTGTGACATTTCCATATATGCATTTTGTTGTACATTATACATATAAGGTCCCCATTACCCTCTTGTGAGCTATTAAAACCTGTTCTTAAGGAAGGTTTGATAGCAATCTTATCCCCAAATACAAACAGAGATGAACATGAGCTTTCCTGGAGATGCTTACATTTTAAGTTTAAATCTGTTCAATAAAGTAAAATTTTGTTCATAAAAGTAGAATGAGTGCTTCATGTTTGGAGTTAGATCAATGTCACTGCAAACCCCACCTCAGTTATTTGCTAGAAGTGGTGACTGGGAGCATTGCATAATGTGAACTACAGTTCCTTAAAGTGAGGCAGAGATAACAGTGTCCATCTAAGAGGGGTGGGGCAAACATGGAGTGAAATTATGTATGTTGGATACCTGGAACAACTTGTGGCTCACAGACAGTGTTCAGCACATTTCCTTCCTTCCTCTGAAAAGAGATTGAGCCATCATTGACCAACTTGAGGAAGTAACAATAGTGCTGGGGAACACATTCCTGCACCAAAGAAAGCACAAGATTTAAGATCATAGAGACAAAATAAAATGCTCCATGATTTATTTCATATAAACTTGGAACCACTAGGAGGATTTTAAAAAATATAAGATCATTGTCTAAAGGAAGCTGGATAGTGACAGCCACTCAAAAGCATTTGCCACTCTACCCCATGTCCAGTTATAAAACGAAGAAGGTGTGTGGCTAGAGGCACCAGGTGGGTTACCTGCTGACCTTTCTGCCCATGGTTGGCTGGCCTTAGAGACACAGAGGGGAAAACAGTTCTGTGTCTGGGTTTCTGTCTATGACTCCTGCCCATTTTGAAAACATCTGACCCTAAGCAGTCCCCAAGAACATGTCTGATAGATGCTAGGAAAGAGCAGTGTAGAGACTGTACAGAAAGAGAACAGAAGTCATAGCAAACACACATTCTGAATGAAACTCTAAGCATAATGTGTATGAAATAATTTAATCCTCCCAATAACTCTTTGTGGAGACTGGTATATTATTCTTATTTATATTCATTGAACACAAAGAAATCCAGTAATTATCCCATGGTTGTCAATTGTTAGGAGGCAAAACTGAAATTTGCATTCAGGTCTCGCGGCTCCAGGGAGGTGACCCAGCATCACCAGGAAGATCTGGCTTCTTAGTGATGACTTTTGTTATATTTTCCTGGTTCACAGCCAGAGCCATCAAAGGGTTATCCACAGTAAGGTAAATCAGGCCCAGAATTCCAATACAAGCTAAATCTCAGATTGTTGCTGTTGTTGTTAGGTGCCGTCGAGTCGGTATCCGACTCATGGCGACCCTCTGTACAACAGGGGAAACACTATTGTCAGTGCTTCTCTGCTGTTCATAGGGTTTTCAATGGCAGATTGATTTTGGGAGGGGGTTGCCAGGTCCTTCTCCCAAGCCTACAGAATCTGGTGTTCCCAGGCAGTCTCCCATCCAGGTACTAACCAGGACCAACCCTGCTTAGCTTCCGAGATCTGACAGGATCGGATTCCACAGGGCTACGGCTGCAGGCAAATCTCAAAAGGAATCATTTGGTACAGATTACAGAGAGAGCAGTATTCTAGCAGTCTGACCTCTTGTATCAAGTCCTAACTCAGTTACTCCCTAGCTACATGGTTTTAGAGAGATTGCTTAACCTAATCTTAAAGGTGAAATGTCATATGAAATCTTTAATTAAGCCTATTAAGTATTGTCCATGGCAACTGAGCTTCATAAGGGATGCCAAGAAATCCTTCATCATCCACAAAGTATTAGCTTGTGGTCAATTCCTTATCCAAAATTCAGACTGAGTCAAGTCTTGGAGTCAGGATACTGACCTGGGTTAAGATACATAGACTTCTGGATTGGTTGCATATCATGTGCATTATTAGTTATTGGTAAAGCATGTGAGTTAGCTGATAAACATCATTTCTTGTGTGTTATTATCCCAAGTGAGAAAATGGAAATACTCAGGTTTATCTGTTTTGAAGGATTATTCTCAGTAATTTATGAAATAATCCATGTGAAAACGATTAAATGAAAACACCATCTAATTTCAATTGCAGCAGTTATATGCTACCTCTTGTATGCCAAGAACATGGAAAGAATCATTACTGAGCCAAATAGATGCTTCAGTGGGGAATTAATACAAGAAAACATGGAGATTAAAATACAGAATGAGAAATAACCCATTTACACTCCTCTATCATTGAATTTGCCATGATACTTTTTTATTACCAAATTCAATTTTATTTCCATCTGACCCACTGAGCTATTTGCTTTTGTGGGCAAAACCTATGTCAAGTTTATTTTCTCTGCACGTAACAAGTTTTTGGATGCACAGTAGGTGTGCAACAAGCATTCGCTGAACAGGTGAAGGAGGAAATGAAAGAACAATGGCCAAGTAGAATTTCTCAGTGGGGACTGAGCCATTGTCCTCATTCCTTTTCCAGTTCCCAGACCCCAGGCTTCCGAGATCCTCCCCTAGACTCCAGAGTGGCTGCGCACACCTCCCCCGCAACTGGCTTCCCAGGATCATCTGTCTCAGCCTGCAGCCACCTTCTTCACCCCTCTTGGGCAGAGTGACCCTCTGGGCAGCATTCCTCCGCTTCCTGGCATCAGGGCTCAGACACTGGTGAAATCATTTACCCATTTCATTAGCTATGGCTGCTACCTGAATTCTGCACATAGACTTGCCCAGCTGCTATTGATCTCCCATTTCAGGACCCAGCAGAACGATTTCACTTTCAACTGACTAATTGTGTAGGGAAAGGGCTTTAAAACAAGCCCTTAGAAGAAAACATCCATTAAATTCTCTAAGACAAAACCTAGGTCACCCTGCTAAGTACACACCCATACAGATGCACTGTTAAAACAGATGTTCATGCAAACAAGCCTAAACTGTTAACAAGATCACCATCTCCTGGAGGAGAACTTGTTTTGTAAATGACTTCTACGTTGTTTTTGGCTTTGCTGTTTTGGATGATGGGGGAAGAAGAGTCTGGGTCCATCTGTGGTAAATATTTTCATTCATTCCTTCCCTTTTGATTTGTGTCACAAAGCTGGAGGATGTGGGTAACCGGTGACATAAACAGGGAGGAGCTGTAAGAATCACCCAGTTGCACTAATATGGACTCCCAGGAGTTTAAGGACAGAAGGATTACTGGAGCCCAGCTTTTCAGACTATTGTCTGTGGGGTCTCAGAGTTCTGGAAGTGGCTTACAGGGCCTTGGGGACATGGAGAGTGTTCGAGATGGTGTGCTATGTCCCCCTCCAAGTCCTTATGTTGAAACCTATTCAGCAGCATGATGGTATTTGTAGGTGGAGCCTTGGGAGGTAATCTGGTCATGGAGACAGAGTCATCATGAGTGCTATCTGTGCACTTCCTAGACACAGCCAGGGAAGTTGCAGACTCTCTTTTGCCCAGATGAAGACACAATGAGAAGGCAGCAGCCTGCAACCTAGCAGACTGCCCTTGTCGTACCCTGACAGGGCTGGTACCACGATCTCCGACTTCCAACCTCCAGAACTGTGAAAAGGAACCTTCTGTTGTTTATAAACTGCTCAGTTTTGGACGCTTTGGTATAGTAGTTCACATGGACTAAGACATGGGATGGGGGTGTGGGGAACACAGCAAGTGAGCTCCTGATTTTCCACCTATTTCTCACCCATCCTGCAACTATGATGTGTCTGTTACATGTAAATTTCAAGTGCATTTAAAAATATTTCATTGCTAAAATTATTTTAAACTGGGGGTCAAAGTATTGTATATAATGGTTACAACTGTTGGCCCACCTGCCAGATAGGCTGGATTTTACCCTGCCTTCACAATCCATTGGCTGTTTGACTGTGTCAGGCCCTCGGCCTGTGTCCTGCATTAGACCCCTCTCACCACATAGGGGCTTTGCTCCTTCTACTGCTTAACCTCCAGTAGCGTCAACTTTTCCTTCTTGACTGATTTATCTCATCAGCATGTAAACAACTTTTTAAAAGGAAAAAGAAGCCTGAGCCAGAAGGATCATGAGTTCGAGGCCAGAGGCAACCTGCACAAATTAGCAGGACCCAGTCTCAAAATAAAAAAATCAAAAAGGAATTCGGGGTGCCTGTCTGTGGTCAAGCACCTGCCTAGCAAGTGCAAGCCTCTGAGTCCAACCCCCAGTACAAAAGGAAAAAAGAAGAATTTCTCCTTCTTCCAATTCTCCTTCTACCAATTCTCCTCTCTTTGCTTTACAGCAAAACTCTTCCAAAGAATTTTCCACCATTCTTTCTCTTTGTCCTCATTCCCACTACCTCTTGAATCCACTACACAGAAACATTCGTGTCAAGGTTACTGTGTGAGTCGGGGTTCTCCAGAGAAAGTACGCTGTGGTGGACCATCTTTTGATCCGTGCTGCAGCCAAAAAAACCACATAGGGCCCTTCCTAAGCCCCTGAGTCGCCACAATGAATGCAGAATCTCTGCTTGTGCTGTTGTTAGGTGCTGTCCAGTCGGTGTCTGACTCATAGCAACCCTATGTACAACAGACGAAACACTATTGTCAGTGCTTGTCTGCTGTTCATAAGATTTTCGATGGCTGATTGTTTTGGGGGAGTGGGTTGCTGGGTCCGTCTCCCAAGCCTGCAGCACCTGGTGTTCCCAGGCAGTCTCCATCCAAGTCCTAACTAGACCCGACCCTGCTTAGCTTCAGAGATCTGACGGGATTGGATGCCACAGGGCTACTGCTGCAGGCTTAGTGCGCCCATATTGATAAATGTGGCCTAATCCAACTCTATGTTCTTTCCACCACTATCCCACAGCCTCAATTTCAGTACTCACATATATTCTCCAGATTTTTCTTATGTAAATTAGAAATTTTGAGTTGTTCTTTAAAAGTACTGCACACCTCCTCCTGGGTCACATTTTGTATCTCTCTTTAGTGACCTGCTGGGACTTGAGTCTATAGATCTAGAAGCCAAGAGCAACAACAAGGAGAATAGCATTGTCTTGCTTGGAGGCCTCAGGGACCAAAGCCAATCCTCTAAAACAGAGACTGAACACCACTGTGGGTAAGAGGTCATTACCATGGAAGATGGTGAGGTCACTTCGGCTGGCAAAAATGACTTATTCATATTTATGGGTTGAAGGTCCTCAACTCCATCAGAGTCCCCTCACATATTTCCATAGCACCCTATAGGATCCCATTCTTTCCTAATGAACACCCTCCCATCCTGCAAAGGTGAGAGGTCGATTTGTTTTGTAATTCAGCCAAATTGCATGATGAGCACTTGTGTCTGACTTTAAGCAATTTTGGTCCTATGGCTACAAGAGAGAAGAAACTCCTCCCAGGCACACTTAGAGGCTCTTAAGCTATTTGTGCAAAGATGGAATCAGTAATTTGGATCCCTGATCTCATCTTTTTCTTTCATCATCTAGTCCAGGTATATTCAAAGCAAGGAACCAACATCTTCACATATCTTATTGTTGTTGTGTTGTTCTTAGATGTTGTCGAATCGGGTCCGACTCTTAGCAACCCTACGTCCAATAGAATGAAATACTCCCCGACACTGTACCCCACACACCATCTTTTTTATGTTTGAGCTCATTGTTGCAGTCATTGAGTTTCTCCTCATTTTGAGTTGTGCCACAGAAGCACAGCCCAGGGGCTTTACTCCATTCCCATCATTATAATTGGCTCTACTTTGAGGAGGCCACCCTTCCCCAGTCATTTCTTGAATGCCTTCCAGCTTGGGGGGCCCATATTCCAGCACAATATTTGACAGTGCTTCTCTGCTATTCATAGGGTTTTCAATGGCTAATTATTTTGGGAGTGGGCTGCCAGGTCCTTCTCCCTAGTCTGTCTTAGTCTGGAAGCTCAGCTAAAACCTGTCCACCATAGATGGCCCTGCTGGTATCTGAGATCCTTACGGCATAGCTTTCAGTATCATAGCAACATGCAAGCTCCAACAGCACAACCAGCTGACAGACACATGGGGGACTATATATCCTAGTTTTTCACAAATGCATGAGTCACTAGGTTTCTTGACTGTTATAAATGGATACTTAGGGGTAGCCAATTCAGATATTCTGTGTCTCTATAAACAGTTTATGTCAGGGACTATCAGTACCCTCTGTGCTATTAGATTGTTATTGTTAGGTGCCGTTGAGTCGGTATCTGACTCATAGCAACCCTCTGTACAACAGGGGAAACACTATTGTCAGTGCTTCTCTGCTGTTCATAGGGTTTTCAATGGCAGATTGATTTTTGGGAGGGGGTTGCCAGGTCCTTCTCCCAAGCCTACAGCTTCTGGTGTTCCCAGGAGGTCTCCCATCCAGGTATTAACCAGGCCCAACCCTGCTTAGCTTCCAAGATCTGACAGGATCAGACGCCACAGGGCTATGGCTTCAGATGTGCTATTAGAAGTAGCATCCTTAACATTTTTAGGTCTGATCAGATTAGAGAGCCCATTCCAGAAACCTCAAACCCAATTAAGGAAGCTCATCATTAAAATTCTTTTCCTCTAGAATCACTCATGGTGCTCAAACTGATATATTCAGGGTTTCCCTGAGAAAGAATCAATAGGATATATATAGAGAGAGTCTAGGTCATAAGAACGTGAACACACCTGATCTTGTCTGATCTGGGAAGCTAAGCAGTGGCAGGCTTGGTTAGTATTTGGATGGGAGAGAGAGCTAGATATAGATACAGACAGAGATATAGATTTATGAGAAGGGATTTATCAGGGGAATTGCTTCATGTGATTATGGAGCTGAAAAGTCCCATGATACACAGTTTGCACGCTGCAAAGTCAGGGAAGCTGGTGACCTGGCTCAGTCCGAATACAAAGGCCCAAGAACCAGGGAAATCAATGTTGTAACTCACAGCTCAAGACCAAAGGCTTGAGAAGCCAGGGAGCCACTGGTACAGACCCTGGAGCTGACAACCTGCACACTGGAGTTCTGATGGCCATAGGCAGGAGAGGAGAGGCGCCCCAGCTCCAGAAGAGGAGAGTTTTCACTTCCCCTTTGCCTCGCTGTTCTAGCCAGGCTGCAGGTAATCAGCCGGTGCCCACCACCATGAATGAGGGTGAGTCTCTCTTAGCTCCCTGATTCCAAGGCCTATTTCTTTCAGAAAGATCATTCCAGATACACCTGGACATAATACATTACCAGTTATCTGAGCACCCCTGAATCCCATCAAGTTGATCCCTTTAATTAACTATTACAGATACTAATGACCTACATGCTTCAATTTCATTGGTCAGTTCCCAGTCCACTTTATTTTATCTATGAGTAGTATATCATGTCTTATGACAAAATGTTCTTATTAATGCACAAGACATTATCTCTTCCTCCTTGCTTCTCACCTCACTGACTACTCTTCCAGTCTCCCTTCCTAACCCTCCCCCTTTCCAAGTTCTAATTATTGAAATGCCCCAGGACTCACTCTCCAGGCTTCTTTTTCTTTTCTAGCTACAATCACCCCAAAGGAGCCTCACCTGGTCCCACAGATGTGACTCATCTATTTGTTAACACCTCTCAAATTGTATCTCTGGCTCCAAGTTGCCCTGTGATCAGTAGACTTAAGCATCTATTTGAACATTTGGCATAGCTACGTGGATATGTACCACCTCATAGGCCTACAGCTGAAGTCTTGATTGCTGTCTTTCCAAAAAACATGCTCCTTCCAAACTTTCCTCCATTAGCTGATGCCATCAAGAGGCTCAGACAAAAACCCATGGACTCACACACACACACACACACACACACACACACACACACACACCCCTAACCTATCAGTAAATCCTGTTGGTTTGATCTTCAAAATCTATCCCAGAAATAGCTGTTTTCTCACTGTCTTCCTTATGAGCCGCTGGTCCAGATTGCCATATCCCTCCCACGGACTATTGCAATCACTTCCCAGCTGATTTCTTTTGCCCCTTCGTATGCTCTGTCTCACGTTGCTCAGCTGATCAAAACCTGCCAGTGAGGTCCACGTTGTGCAAACATAGAGTCCTTATCAGACCTGCTGGCTCCCCAATGGCCAAAGCTTCACCTTGCTCCCTGCTACGCTCCTGCTTCCCCTCCACAGTCCTCTGCAAAGCCCCAGTGGACACACTCAGCTTCCACGCTGCCCATTAGCTCACCTCGAAAGACAGCAGCCCCCCACTCCACCTAGGCAAACTCACCATCAAGAGGAGACGAGGGAATGACTATGTCCTGTCTGGGCCCTGACGACACGGGGAAGCTTGATTCAGCCCAGGAGATGCCCCAGCTCCAAGTCTGACCTGCTCAGTCTGTAAAGCACACCAAATGACTCCCGGGGATGGTGTGCACGGCCCCTGAGAGGTTCCATTTCACTTTTCTGGATAGAGATGCTCCTCCTCAGCAGCATCTCTTACACTTTCTTTCCCATTATGGTTTTGCAAAGCACAGCCTTCCGCACGTTGTCCTAGAATCCTCACAAAGCACTGTGCATTTGCTCCTTTCTCCATACCTGAAGCTTAGAGAGTCTCATGGTTAGGGATGGAAATTGCTGAAGTAGCATAAGTTTCTGGTCTTTAAAGTTACTACCTTCTAGCTCAAGGTTTGACTCCTCAGACCTTGGGGCTTCGTGAGCTCTAGATAAGAGGCTTCTAGGTTAGCCTCAAAACCCCTCTCATCTGACACATTGTCACACCCACATGGGATTTTACTGGGATGCCTCAGCCCTGTGGCACCCACCCCATGCCAGAGGTGGTGGAGTCAGTCCTCTCTCGTACCTAGGAACTCTGATTATTTTAAATCATAAAGATATAAACACCTTGGGTCAGCAGGCACATTGCTATGGCAGAGAAACCAATGGGGGCAAACTTATGAAGGAAGAGGTATTTATCAAAGGCTGATGGCTAGAGGATTTTAGTCCATAGAGGCAGAAGGCATGGAAGCAGGGCAAGCATGGTGGCACCCATGGCTGATGACCTCACATTTTCATGATCAGGAAGCAGAGAACAGAGACCTTACCAGATCCAGGGGTCCAGGCAAGAACTTCAAAAGCCCACCCCCAATGACTCATTTCTACCAAGCTAGACCCACCTCCCAAAGTTTCTTAACCTCCCAGGATAGTGCCACCAACTGGGGACCCAATGTTAAAACACATGACTTTGGGGGAACATTTAGATACAAACCGTAACAGGTGGTATTTGCTACTTGGAGGGTAAATGCATTTGTGGATTTTTGCCTGGACGGAGGACATGAGTGAGGATGAGGTCTGAGGCTGAAGCAGGCATTAGCCACTGGAATGAAGCAAGTTAACTGCCATGCACAGGAAAATAAAACTGACCCCGTATTCTATAACAAGTACTGTATGTAGGATCCCAAAGTCTTGCTCAAACCTAAATTTAGTTCCCTTAAAAATCACTCCCAAATTTGTGTTCATCCCTCAACCAACTTTTGGGCATATATAAATTTTTATCCATGCATTGCCACAGAAAGTCTTTCAGGGAAGAACTCAAGTTTGGCCAATCAATCCAAGTTAATGACTTTGATATTGAAACCTGGGAACCTAGCTAGCAGTCATCAAATTAGAAAACAGTTACGAATAAAGAAAATGTCTGGAGGAGCCTGTAACTATTGCAATACAAGTTAAAAACAAATCTTCACTCACACCAATCTCAGAGTGGCATTTTGAGGATGGAGTAATTGAACTTCACACGCTTTACCTTGACTTGAACATGAATCATCCTAGCACATCTCTAAGCAGCTGTCAGTTACTATTATTTCCACAATGCAGAGAAAGAAATTGAGGTCCTTTATAGAGGTAGGGTGCCTAGCTCACAGCCACACAGCAAATCATGGGCAAAATTAGAATCAAAATCCCAGCCAACTGATCTTTGGTTATGGAATCAATCTGCCAAATGATGCAAGATGTAATTAAATAAATGCCTATGCACATGGCACAGTGCGTTTAGTAGGCGCTCAATAAATTTCATGGAATGAGTAAAACCAAAACACAGAACCAACATGCCACGCTATGAGCCCAACACTATCAGGAGACCCTAAGAAAGCAGGTTAAGGCTGGCACACACAGGAAAGCCTAGAGGGACATGATCTATGTCTAATGTCAACTGTGTTTCCCTTCCCGAGGACAGGATCAGATTGCCCGTCAATCCCAGCAAATGCCTCTTCTGCTAAGCTATTCAGCAAAACCTGTGCGGGCCAGCTTCTTCACCACATGCTAAAGGTCAGCTACCTCTCTTCCCTGAAACTAAAGGAAAGTAGCGGGAGGTTCTCGGGCCAGCGGGAAAAGGGCACTTTGTAACTCAGGTGTTATGAACAGACTGTATCTTTTCCTTTTTAACACCTATGTGGTGCTTTCCTATGTTTTATCAGTTGCCTTAAACTCTATGGCCACTATTATCAGTTACACCCAAATATTCCTAAGTTCTTTGAGGAGTAAGAGATAATACTGCATCCTGTGTGGATCTCTCCTGGGGGTCTTTGGTGCTGACAGGTGACAGATGTCTATAAATACCCCCTGGCCACACTGTTAAATCTGCTGAGCATCCAGTGAACAACATTCTTTAAACAAGCACTTTGGATAGCCCCCCTTTGGATACTTATCTGGTAGTATGTGGGGACCTACATCCTCTGTTCACAGAAAAAGTGGTCTTTTGGAACGTCTGCCTCATGATGTAGAACCATGATTACTTCCTCAACCAGGCTGAGAGTGGGTGACCAAAAACAATTCCCCCAAGGAGTGAATGACCTTGCATTGTGAGAGAGTAACAACTACAACATAAAATAAAAGACGGTATCAAACACTCTGGAAAACTCAAGGTCCATGGCCCATGGGCAGAAGAGCATCCTGCTTCTTCTTCCCCAACCAGAACACGTGGATGTCTACCTGCTGCATTCTGGTGCGTATTTTATAAGGAACACTTCCCACATAATAACAACAAAATTTAAAACTACTTAATTTAACTGTTAGCCGGAGATTTTCCTTGTGTTGAGTACCTGATGGGAAGGCTTATGGGAGCTTTTAATATCTGGTTTATAGTCTCATAATTGAACTAATTGCTGATTTGGGATGTATTGGGGTGAACAGAAAGTGAGAACCAGGAAGCATTAAGTAGCGTGGGCAATTTGAGACTGTGAGGGAAGCGGGAAACTTTTTCCAAAATAATGTAAAGAATGACCCCCCGTCATTCCCAGACGGTCAGCGTTTCCCACGAAGATCAGCGATTAAAGGAAAGGCACAGTGTTCTCAGAAACTCGTCCCCTTGCAGGCCTCTCCCTGCGGAGCTACAGCTTCAAGCCAGTTCTTCTGGGAAGGAATGGGTAGCAGGACACAGGCAACAGAGCCCTGCCAAAGGACTAGTGGGCCCCGGCAGGATGGCTGCTGTCCACATAGACAGAGGCCTGTTTTTAGTCAAGCCGCTAGGCGCTGAGGACTCTGGTTCTGATTCTGTCAGTGGCAATCGGCTGCGTCAGCACGACAGGGTGTATGAGACCTTGCTGCCCGGGTCCTGTCCCCCCCTAACACCCCAGGGGCTACTTGGCCTCTTCAGTCCCCACTTCACACTTCCAGAAGGCCCTCCGGTGATACCTTCCCAAGGCCCGAGACTCTCTCCAAGTCTCGGCTGTAGGAAAGTGACCCAATGCACAGGGCTCGGTGAGGGGGCCAGAGGGCACGCGGAAGGCCACACCTGGCACAACCACAACAGTAAGGGGGGAGAAGGAGTAAGAGATACTGTAGAGAAGGACCTTTCTAACTGCCCTCCAGAAGACTGAGCCTTTCATGAACCCTCTCAGCCAGGCAGCGGGGTGGGACAGACCATCCCCAAAAGTCATTTGACCTGCCTTAAAGATTGAGCTGGCACACTTGTAGCTCTGGCAATTACCAAGTTGAGGATTAAGCTTCCCCACTGTGTCAGGGCCCAGAGGGGACACATTTATTCCTTTGTTTGGCTCATCCTGCTGATGAGTTTGCCTAAGCCAAGTGAGGGTCAGCCTTCTCTGGAGGGGCGCTATGGGTGGCGTGGCGGCAGAGTGTGTTCCCGGGGGTTCTCACAGAGGTGCTGGAGAGCCAAAGCCGTGCCCACTCACAGGAGGAGAGATAGTTGAGCCCCCCGACGTACTGGGAAGGCGTCCAGGGAAGCTAATGGCATCAGATCCTCGCCCTCGCCCTGCTGTTTCAATCACAGTGGCATTTCTCTCAGCAGATGCAACAACTCTGCCTTGTGAAAAACAGTCCCTGTCCTGCTTACCAGGGGGACACCCTCAGTCCGAGATGCAGAGGCAGGCCACTCGGAAATTCAGCACCTAAAGAAGAGCTTCCACCCCATGCTGGCCAAGCCCATGGCTATAGGTACAGCGTAGAAGGTACCGCATCAGCATTTCTCATGGGGCATGTCAACCCATGCGGGCCTTGTTTTTCTGTTTGTAGACTGAGGAAAGTGCCTCTGAAGTCCTGGAGGAGAGGCCTGTGCAAATGCTGAGCATTTTATTATTGCATCACTGAGGACAGTGTGGTTACTCCTCTTCAACACGTGCAGCCCCCACACAGAACACCACCATTCACTAGATTAGCTGCCGCTTTGGGTGACAGGTTAGGGAAGGAAGCTGGATTTGATGTGCGCTGACAGCTCCGTAAATTTGGTTTCTAATTTTATGTATTTATTTCTTTTAAAGAAAAGAGAGAGAGAGGGAATACTCAGAGCCGTGAAATCATTAAAACCAATTCCCTTTTCCTCCCCAGCCCTCCCTTGCCCCGAGTCTGTGTGTGAAACAATCTTTGCAGCTACAGAGCCTTCCGATGGTATTGATCCAGATGTGGAAATTGGTATTGACTGCTGCTGCTGCTCTGTGCCCTTCCCCAGCTTTTAAAGACACAGCGCATAGGTGATTTCACTTGTGCAGCATGTAACTCTAGAGACATTTGCTGAAGCCAACTAAATAATCCAAATTAAAATTGGAGTTTTGTGTCTTGCACCCCTACTTAAACCAAATGGGAGCCCAAAGAGCTCCCAAACTGATGGCAATAGAAGGGAGAGGAGACGAAAGAAGGGAGGAGAGGAAGGATAGGAAGGGGAAGGGAGGGGAGGGAAAGGGAGGGAGGGGAGAGGAGAAGTGGAGACAATTTATTTACGCTGATTTCATCCCAACTGCTGGTAAATGTCTACATACAGCCCCAGTGCTGTTAAAATCCTTAGAGGACCTGAAAGTGTGAGTTGTGAGTCAGAGATGCCATATTACCTCTCTATTGCCGCCCTAAAAATTTATTACAAACTTAGTGGTGTTAAAACAGCACAAATTTAGCCAGGTGCGGTGGCACACTCCTGCAATCCCAGTGACTCAGGAGGCAGGGGCGGGAGGATTGGAAGTCCCAGGCCAGAAGCAGCGGGCATTACTTAGCAAGACGCTGACTCAAAAAAAAAAAAAAAAAAAAAAAGAAAAGAAAAGAAAAGAAAGAGGCAACTCTAACTTACATACAGGCTTTTGGGCCAGAAGTCCTTCATGAGTTTCACTGGACTACAATTAAGGGCCAGCAGCTTTTGTTCCTCTCTGGGGGCAGAGGGAAGAACCTAGTTCCTGCCCCTTCAGATTGTTGGCAGGGTTCAGTGGCTCCCCGTTGTCCCAGCTGTGGGAGTCTCCTCACATGCCGAGCCTCGGAGCCACCATGTGGCAGCCCTCTGACCTGCTCTCTTGCCGCCTTCTTCTTGTTACGGACTGGTGGTTATCTGGGATGGGCCGGACTCCAGGATCACAATCTCCCCCTTCAAGTTCCTTCAGGTTAGTCGAGTCCCAGAAGTCCCTTTTCCATGGAAGGTTGAGGACTCGAATGTGGACACACTGGCAGGAGCCGGTACTTTGCCTACTATGGACGTCATAGGTCAACGCTACTCTCAATTCTGTTTCAGCAGAGTCTAGCAAAAATTCAAGAGAAAAGTCACTAGGATTTGATTTTAGTAAGGGACAGAATGTCATTTGTGATTGTGTATGAACATCTCCAAAGATGGTGGATAGACATTCACACCATGATAGAATTGTCCAACTTATAATGGCCCTTATGGGGTTTTTCAATGGCTGATTGTTTCGAGATTGCCTTGGGAGTGGATTGCCACATCCTTCTCCCATTTTTGCGGCGCTGGGAATCAAACTTGGGACCTCAGAGACTGTAGAGCGGCGCTCTACCAACTGAGCTAAATCCCAGCCCCACTGTGGCATCTGATCCCATCAGATCTCAGCAGCTAAGCAGGGTTGGGCATGGTTAGTACCTGGATGGGAGACCACCTGGGAACACCAGATGCTGTAGGCTTGGGAGAAGGACCTGGCAACCCACTCCCAAAAATCAATCTGCCATTGAAAACCCTATAAATGACAGAGAAGCATGACAAAGGGTTTCACCTGTTGTACATAGGGTCACTATGAGTCAGGTACTGACTTCACAGAACCTAACAACGACAAGAACTGTCCTACCACTTGACACATCATATTCTAATTTCAAACCTTAGCCTTTCCAAAGACTAAACTATGGAAGACAGAATTGCTGTATTTACTAGATGGCACGCTAATTAGGCTCTTGGAATACCACAGTGAGCACAACACGGTCCAGGTTCTCCTGAAGCTCACAGTTTTGAGAAGAGATCATCATAATATGACGTTAACATATGTTGCCATCATGCCCAGCATGGAGAGCAGAGACTCAGTGATGGTCAATGCCAAGAGTTGTAACTGCCTTCCCGACACCTCTTTCAGAGGAAGACACTTGCAGTCCTGGTTTAGACATTGCTAAGCTAGGATTATGGGAGAAGGACGTGGCAACCCACTCCCAAGGCAATCCCAAAACAATCTGCCATTGAAAACCCTATGAGGGTCTCTATGAGTTGGACAGGACTCAACAGCACCTAACAACAACAAGCTAGGATTGGGAGAAGGACCCAGCAGCCCACTCCAAAAATCAATCTTCTACTGAAAACCCTATGAACAGCAGAGAAGCACTGACAATAGTATTGCGCCTATTGTACACAGGGTCGCTGTGAGTCAGATACTGACTCCACGGCACCTAACAACAACAACAAGCTAGGATTAGAAGCTGGGTCGTCTTCCCCCAGCCTGGTCATAGCAAAAGGAAGCTTGGTGTAGGTGTGAAGCACCCCCATTCTCATTCTCATCTATTCACACCTTGAGCACTACCCCCAAATGATATCACGCACGCTGGGCACAGCTCCTTCACTGCCTGAATTTATTTCTAATTCCTTAGACTATCCTGGCTTTGCTCTTCAGTGGCCTCTCACAGCCTCTGCTCTGCTGCAATCCCAGCCCTGGGCAGCTTGGTTTCACTGTGGCCTCTGCCTATAGACATGCGGGTCTGCTCTCAGCCTTTTGCACAGTGAGGGCCCCTTGGCTGAGAGTCCCCTGTCAGGCTGAATGGCTAATTGAGACCTCCCATGTGCTGATCGGGTGCAGATGGCCAAGAATGCAATACTGTTAGACAAGGAGGGAAGGCAAGGCATCATGAATATTTAATCGGATAGAAGTAAATATTAATGAAACAATTGTACCTTTAAACGGTTAAATTACTTTCCATGCTCTAGTCCATTTTTATTTCACCGAGGCACGTACACACACGCACAAATTATACATTTTTCATCTGTGCTAGTAATTTCCAATTTGGTCTTCTTAATGTGAGAATCCCCATTATGCTAAACCTAAGCCTTCCTGAATTCATTCCCCAAGTTGAAAAAAAGCATGGTTTTGCCCTGAAATGTATACTTCACAACTTTCTCGAATTCCAATGACACGCCTCAGTCTTGTCTGCTCTGATTTCATGGCACAAGACCATGCATGCCATCGGGAGGCAAGGAACCTTAACTTGAGCTCATGTGTGGTAATTGCTTCATTCTGCATGAACTCGTTCTAATTCCCCCCAAAACAAGAGAAGCTTAATCCTGCAATATTAATGACTACATTATTTACTCCTCTGCCACTACCTAGTCAACTGTCTAGGATGTCTGCAGTTACAGCCTCCTCTGTTGATTTTTCCTCTTTGCTCGTTTTCAACAAGACATCAATGAATTTTCTACTTGTGTTTTTCAGTGTTTTTCATCTCAATACCATCTCGTTTGCAACAAGAATGTTAAGAGGGAATGTTTCACGTTTAACATTTCTGCAAGTTTGCTCAGTCCGCCCTGTGCCTCTTTAGACTTATTTTAACCCTTGTTCATCTTCTTTTTTCCCACTGCAGAGTTCAGTCACCTTTCTTTAACGTTTCATCTTCTGCCTGAATCTCATACTTTCACTTTGCAATTTATTTTTTAATTCCTGAATTTCAGATTAACTTTTTTTGTACCTCTTTGTTCAGGCCTATGTGGAAGATCATCATCTCCCCACACCACACTGAGATGCCCCGCAGTCTCTTACCCTAACACTGGACCACAGCCTCGCTTGCCCCTCTGTCAACTGATGACCTCAGTGGTGTCTTTCTGCATCTTTTAAATGCATTGCTCTCTCACCTAAAACTAATGTCCAAACTTTTCTTTTCATGATCAAGTGACTTAATGGTTTTCTGACCTTTTTCCCATCCCCTTTCTGCAGCTGTTGTGCTATTGACCACACCCTGTCTTCCACAAGGATAGAACAATTGAATCAAAGGCGTGACAGAACTCTTTTCCTATGGCGAATCCAATCTATTTAAAGCCAGTGTTTAATGAGTCTTCGAATCTTCAATGTAAACAACCTCTTTTGAATTCCGTAATCACATTTTATACTCCATCCAAATTTTATATCCATCATAACATCAAACAGGTATACATACTATATATATAATTATATATTTGTAATATATTAGGCAAATAAAATGTATAATAAAGAGTTGCTGCCATCTGAGCCTTTGTAAGTATTCTGCAAGGAAAAGCTTTTGCAGCACGTATACAATTATTTTTTTCTGTTTTGAAGATTGAACCTAGAGCCCTGCACATGCTAAGCAAATGTTGTACCACCCAGCTACATCCCTAGCCCCATTTTTATATTTAAGAGCAGCATTCTAGAAGGAGGCATAAAAAGTACAAGCTTTCTTCCCTCGTCCCTGACTTGTTTCTTACCCCATGGCCCTCCCTGCTCCCTGTTGCTCTGGGGCTCATCAGTCCCATAGCCTTGTCCAAGCTGAGTCAACATAAGCAACAAAAATGGAAATCAAGGTAGTGTGCTAAGTAGTTACTGGTGCACTGAGAGTCATGTGGCCTGGGACAAGTGACTGGAAGCTTCTGCCCTCATGCTCCTCATCTTTAAAAATAAAAAGATACAAGCAATATATCAGGGATGTTTAAAACTTTAAAGTGAGGAAACTTTCTTCAAAGAACCTTAGACACAGAAATCTCCTTTATATAAGAGAGGGTAAGAGTCCTGGGGCAGAGCTCAGAGATTCCCATGGGTCTGACAGGCTGCTCCACCCACAGCTCCAGGCTGTCCCGACCAGGGAACTTCTGGGTTCCTGTGAGCATGGCCCACAAAAACTATTCGACCAGATGACATCAAATGACAGTTTTGACAATCTACACTTCTGTAAAAACAATGAAATAACAACTCAGGAATACTTAGAGACATAGTTTACTTTTTCCCTTTTTTCTGGAATGAATCCTGTCTTTCCTATTGAGTAACACTACATCTTAGCATACCTGCAGCTGTACCACTGTGGTGTCCGATCCCATCAGATCTCAGAAGCTGAACAGGGTTGGACCTGGTTAGTACTTGGATGGGAGACCGCCTGGGAACACCAGGTGCTGTGGGTTTGGGAGACAGACCCAGCAACCCACTCCCAAAGAACAATCAGCCATTGAAAACCCTATGAACAGCAGAGAAGCACTAACAATAGTGTTTCATCTGTTGTACATAGGGTTGCTATGAGTTGGACACCGACTCAACGGTACCTAAAGACATCATCTTAAGGTCCTTATCCTCTGTGCCAATTGACCTTCCCTTGGCAGCAGCACTGAGTAACCACACGCCCTCCTGCTGAGTTTCTCTGCCCTTCTCCTCCTTTCCTTTCTCTGAAGCTCAGTGAACAGCACTACTTTGTCCCACATGCTGGACCAGATATTTTTAAATCATGGAAGTTTCCCTCAAATAATTCATTTGACTTCGACAAATGGGAAATTATATTTGTTGTTAGAAATGCAGGAGGAAAACTGCTTAATTCAATAAACTCTGTGTCCTATTTCTCAATAAAATAAAAAATATTTAATCCGTACAGAGGAATAGTTATCTCTTGATGTATATATTTGTTCAGTGTGGATGAAAACAGAATCATGCCTTGCTTTAACACAGGGTTTCAATGCCTTTTGCATTAGAAGTGAGTTGAACAAATATCCATAGTGTCATCTCCATCACCTCTGCCTTACCTTATACGATAGGAAAAATGCACCCCTGGAGTGGTTCAACAATTTATTCATGCATTAAACAAAGAACTATCTGGCCATAAGTAAGGCGATACAAAAGTCAATAAAACACAGTCCCTGAACATGAGGAGTTGCCAATCAATATTGGGATAAAGGACTAATAAATATCTAATTATTGTGAAGCATCGTGAGTATAATAAGTGTTATGAACTGACCTAGTAAGGAAGCAAAAATGCAGAGATTCATTTTGTCCTAGTGGCAGACAGTAGGACCCAGTGAAGATGCACAGGGAGGTGACCCTGGAGTCCTCCTCCTCTTCCTCTTCTTCTCTCTTTTCTCTTCTCTCTTCTCTCTCTTCTCTCTCCTCCTCTCCTCTCCTCTCCTCTCCTCTTCTCTTATCTTCCTCTCTCTCTCTATCCCTCTCTCTCTCTCTCTCTCTCTCCCCACCCTCCCCTGTTATAGAAGAAAGCAATGGGTTGAGTTTTCTAAAACTCAAATCATCTGCTAAAATGACGTGTGGTTCATCGAACTGCCAAGCTAATCAGATTCTGACTCCACCTAAATTAGTTTTAGGAATCTATGCTCTTGGTCAAAGCAGAAATAGGTGGGCTCTAGAAATACAATTCAGGTATTTAAGTGACATCATAACACAGAATCAGTAGACTTTTAAGGAAACATAGTGATAGTCATTCCTTAATTTGTTCATTGTGGATTTATTGGCCTCATGGAAAAATGCAACAGATGCACCTGGGAAATGCATTTAAAGCTCACAGGTAAATAATAAGAATAAGAAGACAATGGCTGTGTCCATGTGATGAAACAATACCAGATCTCCAAATGGCAAATTTTTGGCTAACTGCCTTCAAAAAGTAAGTGACCACCAAATCTACTCAATTTTTTGTGTATTTATGGAACATGGTCTTTCTCAAAATAGAGACCTAACCTATAAGAGGTTTAATTTCCATATGCATCAGCCACCCTGATAAAACAACCAGCATTTTTATAAGCTTAGCATTTAAGAGAAATGGTGTGATTATATTGTTTATTAGCATGAACAATAAATTTCACAAGATTAGGTGATCAAAGGCAAAAACTAAAGAACAGACTCTACTTGAACTGGCCTGGAAAGAAGAGTGGGGTTTGACCACAGCATAAGAGTAAAAATTAAGTGCAAACATGAGGAGTTTACTTGGTGATGTATACAATGAGCTGGAAGAAGAAATGAAAGGGAAGAAGGAAGAATGTGTATGGGAACCACTGCAATACCCTAACATAAAAGGAGCCTCCGGTTAGGTGGGAGAGTTGAATTGAGGGAAGTGGGGTGGAAGAGGAGCCGTGGGGGCCACTTGTCAAGAATAGAATCTAAATGGATTTAGAAGGTAAGAGGAAGATGTTGAGGATGACTGGAAATTTTAGAATTTAAGAAAGATCATTTCATACATTGTCTGGCACCAAAGAACACCCTCAGACTTCATCTAGTAGAACTCAGGACAATCAAGAGAAAGTTGGAGTTGAGGAGAGCTTAGGTTAGTTGACTCAAGTTGGTGAAGCCATGAGTGACAGAGTTAGACTCAAACTTCTGACCTTATTCTTCATCGACCTTGTTGGGGCTGGTGATGTAATGAAGGGACATAGCATAAGGGAGAGGACATTCACTAATGTCACAGTCAGCTCTGGATGTCCCATGTTTGGAGGGCTAAGTTCCTGCAGGTGCACAGTTGGGAGGTGGTAGAAACCTGAGGATGGGGGCTTGGTTGAAGGAAGCAGGACCCTGGGCTCAGGCCTTGGAGCCATGCACTTTGTCCCTGCCCCACCATTACCACCCTAATGTAAGCTGCTTTGCTCCATGACGTGCTCCTGCCACAGCCTTGAGTGATGGAGCCAACTGACCTGGAGTGAACCCCCTGAAACCGTGAGCCAGAGTGAACCCTTCCTCCTGTATGCTGCCTTGCTCAGGCATTTTGTCACAGGAAGGAAAAGCTGAAAAGACAATAACAAAAATAAAGATGAAGATAGCAATGCACAATAATAAGAGATTTCATTTAGGGTATTCCTACAATAAACCAAGCCAATAAACCAAACCAAACTAAGTGTAGCAGAATCACATACATAGGTTGTCTCTGTAAATCACACCACAAATGTAGGCCCTTCTAGGACCCCATTTCCCAGAGTGGAAATAACTTTCCCCAAATCACAGAGCTAACAAGGGGCAGGTCTCAGTCCAAACCCCGAGTCTGGGCTCCAGAGTATGTATCCTCACCCTTGTGGGTCCTACTGACCTCAAAGGGCCACTGGACAATCCAAGAAGAATAGCCAGGAAGTTGTCACAGACGTGGTACCATATCTGGGATGGACATCGAGGCTGAAGACATAAAGAAGGTCAATGGGGAAGCCATGGAAACCAAAGAGACAACAAGCATGAGGAATAGAAGAAGAATGGAGGGGGGAAAGGAAAGGACCTGTCATCATGTTTTTGAAAGGGAGTGGTATCGCAGAGCAGGAGGAAGGCAAGTCCGAGAAAGGATTGGCCAAGGACAGGAAGAGAAACCAAGTAGAAGGTTAGAGATGTGCAATCTCTTCTTGTCAGTATTTTTGCTTATTGTTGTTGCTTCAATTTGCCTTACCTCTAAGCAGGACCAAAGGTAAAGGCAATGAAAAATATCTGAGAATAAAGCAAAGACTTTTGGACTGGCACAAAAATGTTTCCAGCTTGAAATGGCTTGTTTGTCCAGAGGTTGCAGTGCAGATGTGTTTCCATTTGCTAAATTCTTACATCTTGATTTTTGACCTGATCTTTGGATTCCAATTTCCCCCTGACCTTTGGGGTCAACTTTACTGGGTCTTGTGTTGTCTCTCAACCACATGGGACGCATCAGCTCCGAATAATCTATGGCGTCCTGATTTTTGATGCCACCTGTCAAGGATGGTTTAATTTCCAGAAAAAGAGACCATCTGAAGTTCGCTTCAATAAAAGGAATGCCCTTTCATTAAGGGTGGTCCACTAGCCATGGCCAGGAAAAGTAACTAGCCCACTTGAGGGCTGAGAGTGAAGAAATGGCTGTCTCTCCTCTGCTCTTCACTCCTCTCTCTCTCTCTGCAAATGGTGAAGCACTGCTTACTTGTGTTGTGACTCTGCTCATCCTTTCTTTCTCAATTAACCAGTTTTGCTGCTTGGTCATTACACTTTCTGTCCACAGACAGCTGTCTAGTCACCACAGGATTCCATTCTTGCAACTTTGGTGACCATAGTTCTCTTATATTTTTTCTTTCACGTTCTCTTGTAAGAGAATCTAACGGACTCATTGGTTCAACTGACAAATTTGGTCTTCAGCTGTGACAGATGGACAGTTTTAAGTGTTACACTGTCAACAGGACCAGTGAGGAATTTCACAAGGAAACCATCTGACTGTGGCCTGCATACCGTGAACATTTCCTAGCCCTCTGGCCTATGGAACCTGAAGTCTATTTGTTGCTTACAACTTAGGACTGGAAAAGGAAGACATTAACCTTAGAGGAGATAAAACAGAAACTGTTTAGGCTAAGTGAGATTTGTGAAGACAAAGATACTTTAAAATAAAAGAATCGAAAAAAAGACCAATGAGACAAAAAATGCAAATGTCATTTAAATGGGATTCAGAAGGACCACAGGAATGAAAAAGAGGGAATTTTGTACAACTTTAGCCTTTTCAGATCTTGGCAGCCTCCCTTTCTCTGCAGGACCCCTAACATCAGCATTTAGCATACTCAAATTTCTGCTCCTTAAAAATAAAAGCAAAAATAGAGCAACCTGACTCTATTTTTCATCTCACATCCTCAAGCCAACAGCTCCTGCTACCTCTTGCTTTGCTGCCCTAGCCAAACATCATGAAAGGGTTTTCTACACTCACTGTCTCTATTTTTTTCAAACCAATCCAGTCTGCCCTGTCTCCTCCTCACTCTGTGGGAAAGGCTCGAAGGTTACTAATAACTCCTGCCTGTAAATCTAATGGGAAATTATCAGTCTTAGTCTTATTAGACTAACCAGCAGCATCTCATTCTGCTGAATGAATCTTCTTTCTCAAAACTCTTTCTTTCCTTGGCTCATAGGACCATGCATCCTCTGAAAATTACTCTTCCTTCCTGGTCTTCCTCTGATGACACCTTGGTTTCTCAAATCACAGCACACAGGTATCTCCTTCTCCTCATAGACTGTCAGCTCTCTCGGCCATGTGGTGGTCATGTCTACAGCAATGACTGCAAACACTGGCCTGGACCTATCCTGAGAGCCCCAACCCTTCTGTCCAGCCAGTTTGACCCTTCCTTCCCCAACCCCCAGCCAGTGGTGTGCAGAAGCGTGTTGCTTTGCTGTGCGTCTTCTCCAGCTTTGTTTTCAGTACCATCATGTCGCCAGGCTGATGAGAGTATTTGCACCATGGACATTGGCAAGTCCCTACAAATGCAGCATTTTTTTTCCTTTTTGGGAGACTGTTAACCATTTACCAATACCATTGCTAAGGTGCCACAGATCCAAAGTTTGAACTGAACGCATTTCTGTCCTTCCTTCTAGCAACATGGCTCTCCTGCACTGGAGCCCACCTAGGAATGTGGCTGCCAGAAGTCCAGCTCACGGTCAAGCTTACTCTGCTTTATTCCAAGCACCACCTAATAGTTCTCAGGATTTCCGTTCTGACCATCTACATCTTCCTCAATTCTATCCGTCTCTACCTTGCCAGCCTGCTTCTAAATACATGCTACTAAATGTCTTTCCTGTATCCAAATGGGTCTGCAGTGTACTTCTGTGATGTTGAATCCCCTCAGGTCTTAGGGAGACCACCTGGGAATACCACGTGCTGTAGGCTTGGGAAAAGGACCCAGCGACCCACTCCCAAAAAACAATCAGCCATTGAAAACCCTATGAAAAGCAGAGAAGCACTGACAGTAGTGTTTCGCCTGTTGTACATAGGGTCTCTATGAGTTGGATACTGACTTGACAGCACCCAACAACAACAACAAGAACATATTCAAACTACCTCTTCTTCTCCACACTATAGCCAACACTATCAAAAGTGAAATTCTGCTCATGTCACCCTCTCTCAGGGGTTCCCACAATTTTTGGATAAAGGTTTGGCCTTGGGAATAATCTTTATCTGGCCTGCCTTGGCCTTCTCTGCCCCCTCTCATCCCATTGCCCCTTCCTGTGGCACTCCAGTGACACCCACCTTCTTTCACCCCATGAAGTATACTGTCTCAGGGCCCACTCAGGTGCTACTCCTTCAGCCTTGAATTATCTCTCCTCCCTCCCCTTCAGCTAGTTCAGTGGTTCCCAACCTTTTTGGCACCAAGAACCAGTTTCATGGAAGACAATTTCTCCACAGACAGAGGTGAGGGGTGCTGATCTGGCATGAGGCAGAGTTCAGGCAGTAATACGAGCAATGGGGAGCGGATATAAGTACAGACGTAAATACAAAAGGTACTGGATCTAATGAACTCCTATTCATCCTGCAAAGCTCAGCCCAATGTCATATTTTCCAAGGAACCTTCTTGAACTTTCTCATCTTTGTTACATATTCTCAGAGCAACCCACAGCTCCCCTATATTTTTCACAATTATAATTTAACAAAAATCACAGAATTATTTTCTAATGTTGATCCTTCCCACCAGGTATTGGGAATATCCTGGGTCCATTTTGTTCAACATTATGTTCTCAGTAGCAAGCAGAGTGCCTTACATAGTAGCACTAGATATATACTTAACCTTGAATAAATTCATTTTCAATGAGTGAAGACTATGTTTTTGATCTGGGCACTCTTATAAAGACTAATCCAATGAATTCCCCAGGCCAGATTTTGAGGTAAACATAGGCCACAGAGATGGCTTTAGTATAGGTGTTTCCTACATCTAAAATAAAATCCTGAAAATGGAGATTCAGACACTATAACCACATATGAACTCAGAAGAACAGGATGCAGCGGGTTATTCAATCAATGCAGATTTGACAACCCAAGTGCCAGACACAACATTGAACTCCTGCATCAAAAACACAGTTATAGGATGCAACCCATGAAGTAAATAATGACACTGCCTCTCCTGACCTACATGTGCAGAACTGGAAATGCTCCTCTCTCTTCCCTACCTGTCTCCTCAGAAACAGCTGACTCAAAATGCAATGCACAGGCAACTCTAACGAATATTCTGTCTTCCCATCTGGACAGGCATTCTTTATAACCACTCTGCTAGCATCTTTGTGAAAACATAAAATCCAGAAAGGCTTTGACAGGGTCACTCAAAGGGCTGAGCTGTCTGCGTGCCTGCATGCTGGACAGGGTCAGCCCCCATCCCTGACTGTGGATGTTTCTCTCCAGAATTTGCTAGGATCCCTTCTACAGCACCATGATCAGTGATTTGTGATATAAGAGAAATAATACTAATTCTAATAACATCTAGCCTGCAGCCGTAGCCCTGTGGAATCCGATCCCGTCAGATCTCGGAAGCTAAGCAGGGTCAGGCCTGGTTAGTACCTGGATGGGAGACCGCCTAGGAACACCAGGTGCTGTAGGCTTGGGAGAAGGACCTGGAAACCCCCTCCCAGAAATCAATCTGCCATTGAAAACCTATGAACAGCAGAGAAGCACTGACAATAGTGTTTCCCCTGTTGTACAGAGGGTCGCTATGAGTCGGATATCGACTCGATGGCACCTAACAACAACAACTAATAACATCTATAATTCTAATAACTTCTTTTTTCACACTTGATAGACAAGAACCATTGTAAGTGTTTCCACATACAACTATATGTTTTATGCTCACAAATAGCTCAGGTGTCACATTCTACCATTATCTCGATCTTATAGGTGAATAACATGTGTAAACCTATAGCTGTACCACTGTAGCATCTGGTCCCTTCAGATCTCAGAAGCTAAGCAGGATCGGGCCTGGTTAGTACTTGGATGGGAGGCCACCTGGGAATACCAGGTGCTGTAGGCTTAGGAGAAGGACCTGGCAACCCACTCTGGAAAATCAATCAGCCATTGAAAACCCTGTGAATAGCAAAGAAGCATTGACAATAGTGTTTTGCCTGTTGTACATAAGGTCTCTATGAGTCAGACACTGACTTGACAGCACCTGACAAAAACAACAACAACAATGAGCAAAGAAGTTAAGATGTGCGCTCACTCAATTTCCACAAACTTGCACAGATCCAGATGGAGCCAGAATTTGAACCCGGGCACCATAGCTACAAAGCCCAACACTTTTTACCAGTGCACTAGAGGACCTTATGTCTGTTTGCCAGAGTTTGGGTTGGGTAAAAACTATCAAGGATCAAAAGAGAAAGGTCCTGTTTGGTCAGGCTGATCATTTTCAAAGCAATGATCTAATCTTACAACCGCTGTGTTACAGCCCGACATCAGGGCTGCACACAGCCTATTGATTGAATGCTGTCAGTTGGCACCCTTCCTTTCTGTCCTGGCACCCCACTCTCCACCACCGTGATGGGAGGGCCTGCTGTTCAAGAGCGTGCAATCAAATGCTCAGGCACACAGAAAATTATAGGCACATTGCCCACCAGATACAAGACTGAAATGGCAAGGGAGTGGGAAGGAGTGAAGCAGGGACAGCCAGGCAGCTCCTCTCCTGACACCTCATGGCAGTGGAAGGCAGTGAACACAGCTGTCTGAAGCCTTTCCCTTCCCTTAGGTGGATCAATTCAGGAGTGACCTGCACATACTGTTAAAATCTCCAGTGCTGAAGGGAAAGGCAACACCATCTTACGGGAGTTGGCCAGCTCTGCTGTCTTTGGTACAGGCTCTTTTGCACTCCGAAATGTTTAGTGGGCTTTGGAGGAGATGATGTGTGTTCTGCTTTATAGTTTTGCTAAACATGTGAAAGCCTGAAAGAGGGTCTTTTAAAAATGTAACTTCACTTGAAACAGCTGGAGAAGAGAAGCGGCAGAAATGGCGAGAGCAGGTGTGCTGCAAAGCTTGGAGCCCAGTGTTTGATCTGAAGGAGGATCAGAGGAGCCGCCAGAGTTAACAAACAAGCCAGTATCCACACTGGCACTTTGGTAGAATATTGCTGATTCTTGAAACATATTTTGGGGAATAGTTAATTAATCTGGTAAGGTAGACACTATTTACAGTTCTGAGCTCACTGAAGACCCACACTTCTGCGTTGCATATGTTCGTCATCCCAGGGAGTGTGTGCCAGATGCATCAGAAGTCCTACTAACTGGTCTCAGAATCATATTCGTGAGTTATGCCCACATCTTTACACAGGACCATGGTGCTTGTCAAAGAAACATAGTAAGAAATGCAGTAGAGGGGCAGGTTTTCTCATCTCCTGCTTCAATGATAGGAATATGAGCAGAGCCCACCACAGAGCTTTAAGGTAAATCCAGTGAATTATAAAACCTAAGCCCCCAGGTCAGAACTACCTCTAGAATTTTCCACCTTCTTTTTCAGTACTGAGGTGCTGAACCCAGGGCCTCACACATACTTTTGTAAGCGCTCTACCATAGAGCTGCACCCCCAGCCCATTTTTTAATTTTTTATCTTGACACTGGGTCTCACTAAGTTACACAGGCTGCCTCTGGTCTCCAACTTGCGATCCTCCTGCCTCCAGCTCTGCCTGCGGAGTCTCTGGATTTGTAGGTGTCCCTACTTAGCCTCAAATTTTACCCTTTTTCATTTCAGGTGTTTGTTGTTTTGTAGCAACACCTTCTGCCCCAAATATCTCATTTGCCTCAAACAGCTCCCAGGAATTGATAGAACCCTTCCTCCTCACTTTATGTGTTTATTAGGAGGAATATGGATGCACACAGTCCACCCCGCTTCTTGAATTTCCCATCTACCTCCCTTCTCTGCCTTGGGCTTTTGTCAGTTCCTTTCTCTACACTGCATCTCTTTTAGTTCCAAAAATAGATCATTCAATTTAGGAAGAACAATTAACTGGAAAGAAAAAAAGAAATCTGAAGTATGGGAAGACATTTCAGCTATTCTATCAGGCATGAAGTAATTGGCAACACCATGGCAGCATCTTTATTGGGGATTCTGTTTCATTCTTAAATGTGAGCTTCAGGGAAACATGGGCTCAGAAACCCCAGACTAGTTTCCACAGATCCCCAAACCTCCAGTCAACTCCAAACACATCCTAGAACAATGACACAAAAAGAGACTTGACTGCTGTGATTTCACTGGTGTTTGTACTGGATTTGTTCCAGAAAGCCCTGCTGGATGTTTGATGTGATTTCTCACCCAGTAAATATTTATTATCTTCTCCATGCACTGACACCTCAGACACCTAGGGCACTCTAATCGCTGCAGGAGGATTTCCTTCAAGACTGCAGTCATCCCACGGCACTGTTTCCCTAAGTGTGACCTTTGGAAACATCTGAACAAGATCACCCAACAAAATGGCAGATGGCTACCCTACTTCTCAAGCAGAATGTCCAGGTGATCCGAATGGGTTTGCGAGAGGCTGACTGAAGGGTTCTTAATGAAGGCATAGCCTCGTTTAGAAAGTTGAAGACCTTCTGAAGCAGTAATTCTCAACAGAGGTGATTTTGTCTCCAGCAAGCTGAGTTGTGTCATCTGCATAATGGAGGCTGTAAATGAGTCTTCCTTCAAGCGTGATGCCATGTTTTTCTTCATAAAGTCCAGCTTCTCAGATTATTTGCCCAGCATAGAAATTGAAGAGATATGGTGAAAGGATGCAGCTTTGACACACACCTTCCTTGACTTTAAACCACACAGTGCTTCATTGTTCTGTTCAAACAACTATCTCCTGGTCCATGTACAGGTTCCTCTTGAGTGCAATCAGGTGCTCTGCCATTCTTTGAAGTGTTATCCATAATTTTTTATGATCCACACAGTCAGTTGCCTTTGCATAGTCGATAAAACATAGACATCTTTCTGATATTCTCTGCTTTCGGCTAATATCTACCTGACATCAGCAATGATGTCCCTGGTTCCCTGACCTCTTCTGAATCCATCTTGATTTTCCAGCAGTTCCCTGTCTAAATACTGCTGCAGTCGCTTTTGAATGATCTTTAGTAAAATTTTGCTTGCATGTAATATTAGTGATATCTTTTGATAGTTTCCACCTTCTGTTGGATCCCCTTTCTTGGGAATAGGCACAAATATGGATCTCTTCCAGTCAGTTGGCCTGGTAGCTATTTTCTAAATCTCTTGGCATAAACATGTTAGCACCTCCAGCCCTGCATCTATTTGTTGAAACATCTCTATTGGTAGTCTGTCTATTCCTGGAGCCTTATGTTTCACCAATTCCTTCAAGGCAGCTTCTACTTCATCCTTCACACTAGGTTTTTCTTATATTGCCTTTATTATGTTGAAGTATATTCCTTCAATTTCTAGTTTCTTTAAGGCCTTTGTCTTAAAAGGATTTTGAACTTTGTTGAAGGCCTTTTCTGCATCTATTGATAGGATCATGTGGTTTCTGTTTGAGTCTATTTATATGCTGTATTATGTTTATTATCTTGCATATGTTGAACCAGCCTTGCATCCCTAGAAAGAGGCCCATTTGATTATAGTGTATAACCTTTTTCCTGTGTTGCTGAAGTTGATATTTAAGTACCTTATTAAAGTTTTTTGCATCTAGGTTCATCAGGGATCTTGTTCTGTAGTTTCCCTTTTCTGATGTGTCCTCTGGTTTTGCTATCAGGGTAATATTGGCTTCATAGACTGAGTGTGTAGTGTTCTTTCCATTTGCATTTTGTGGAATAATTTGAGGACCATTGGTATTAATTCTTCTTTAAAGGTCTTCTAGAATTCAGCAGTGAATCCCTCTCATCCTGGGCTTTTCTATTTTGGGAGACTCTTTATTACTGCTTCCATCTCACTGCCCATTATGGATCTGTTTAAGTTGTTTATATCCTCTTGACTTCCTTTTGACAGGTCATATGTGTCCAGGAATTTATCCATCTCATCTAAGTTTTCCATTTTGGGGGAAAGTTTTCAAAGTGACCCCTAATGAGTTTTCTGGATTTCATTGCTTTCTGTTGTAATGTTGCTTTTTCATCTCTAATTTTCTTGATTAGCATATTTTCTCTCTTTCCTTTGGTTAGTTTGGCTAAGAGTTTGTCAATCTTGTTTATCTTTACAAGGAACCAACTCTTAATTCATCAACTCTTTTTATTGTTCTTTTAGTATCCATTTCATTACTCTCTGCTTTGATCTTTTTTATTTTTTTCTGTTGCCTGATTTGGACTTTGTTTGTTCTTTTTATAAGAGCTTGAGGTGCACCATTAAGTTATTTGTTTGAGCTTGCACTAATTTTTTAATGTAGGCACTAATTGCTATAAATTCCCTCTTAGAACTGCCTTTGCTGTATCCCTAAGGCTCTGGTACATTACGTTTTCATTTTCATTTGACTCTAAGAATTTTTAAAATTTCCTTTCTGATTTCTTCAAGTAGCCATTAGTCATTTAAGAGAGTATTGTTCACTTTCCATGTATTTATATAGTTTCTGTAATTTTTCTTGCTACTCATTTCTGGTTTTATTCCATTATGGCTTGATAAAATACATGAAGTTATTACAATTTTTCTGTATTTGTTAAGACTTGATTTATGGCCTAAAATGTGATCTATTTTAGAGAAAGTTCTGTGGGCTGCTGAGAAGAATGTATATTTTGTAGCTTTTGGGTGGAATATTGTGTAGATGTCTATTAAGTCCATTTGATCTATTATGATGTTTAACTCTGAAGTTTCTTTGTTGATTTTTTTCTCTCAATGTTCTATCTATTGATGAGAGCGAGGTATTGAAGTTGCTCACTATTATTGTGTCTGGACCTATCTGTCCCTTTAAGTCCAGTAGTGTTTTTTTATGAAGTTGGATGTCCTGATGTTCAGTGCATATATGTTTATAATTGCTATATCTTCTTGGTCAATTATTCCCTTTATTAATATGTAGTGACCTTCTTTGTCTCTGCAGATTGGTTTTAACTTGAAGTCTGCTTTGTCTGATAGAAATGTGGCTACTACTCCTTTTGATTTTTGTCTTCTAGTTGCTTGGTGTATCAATTTTCATCCTCTCAATTTAAAATCTGACATTATAATATTAGTTTTTCTAACCCAAAATGTGATGTATATCTCTATTAAAACCTTCCTAGATCTCTGTTCGGCCTTCAGCCATGCCCTTGTGGCATCCGATCCCGTCAGATCTCAGAAACTAAGCAGGGTTGGGCCTGGTTAGTACCTTGGATGGGTGACTGCCTGGGAACACCAGGTGCTGAAGGCTTGGGAGAAGGACCCAGCAACCCACTCCCAAAAAACAACCAGCCATGGAAAGCCCTATGAAGAGCAGAGAAGCACTGACAATTGTGTTTTGTCTGTTGTATGTAGGGTCACTATGAGTCGGATACCGACTCGATGGCACCTAACAACAACAACAACAAATGTCTGTTCATTGTGATGTAAAGTTTACTACAAAGACCATGTGCCATGGCAAACACCCGTAATCCTAGTGATTCAGGAGACTCAAGCAGGAGGTACAGGAGTTGGAGGTCAGAGGCAGCTTATGCAACTTATTTCAAAAATAAAGAATACAAAAGGGACCATGGATGTGGCTCAAGGGCAGAGCACTTGCCTACTTGCAGAAGGCCCTGGGTTTAAATACCTAGTATGGGGGGAGAAAAGTTTATTACATAGGATCTCATACACATTTAATTAGATCTAGTCACAAACTTTCTATTTTTTTAATATTGTAAATTTAGTCTCTGTGGTTGCTTATAAAAATACATTTGGTTTTTATTTATTAAGCTGTATCCACTAAATTCCCCTATTAATTTTGATAATTTATCTAAAATGTGGGGGGGGATTTATATACATATATAAGTAATTTTCATTATTTATTTTTATCATATATAAATAATTTAAAATAATGAAAATTTTTATTCATTTATGAATAATGAACAGTTTATTTCTTATCTTTGAATACTTACTATTTTTTTTTCTCGTGACACTGAATAGAACTTCCGGTGAAAGGGGAATGTATCTTCACAGCTGACATACTTGTGTGTCCTGACCTCACAGGAAGTTTTTCCACATGCAATTAAGAATCATGTTTATGGCAGGGTTTTGAAGATAATTTTTGCCAGATTAAAAATACTTCCTTTTGTTCTTAGATTATAAAAAGTTTGTATCATTAATGGATATTAGATTTTTATTACATTGCTTAACCACATCTATTGAAATGACACAAATATTTGTCTCCTTTATTTTACTAACATGTCAAATTATATTGATATTTTAATGCTACATAACTTTGTATTAATAAACTCAACTCAGTCAGGATGGATATCTTCTTTGTACATTGTAGAATTTGATTTGCCAATAGTATGCTTGTTCAGGACGTCGGCAACTAAGTTTATAGGAGAGAAAGACTTATCACTTTGCTTTTACATCATGACTTTGTTGATTGTTGATGTCATGGGTATGGTGGTTATAAAGTGTTTATTATTTTCTAATACTCTGTAAGACTAGGCATAAGATTGGTGCTCTTTGTTTTTCAAGGATAAGGCAGAATTCTAGTAGTGAACAATCTGTGTTAGGTGCTTCTTCTGTCAAAAAAAAAAAAATCTTTAACAACAGATCCAATTTTTTTTTCTTTCCTGTGCTGAGGGCTGAATCTAGGACTTTGCACTTGCAAAGCAAGTGCTGTACCACTGAGCTAACTCTCCAACCCCCAGATCCAATTTCTTAAACGGTCATAGGACTATGCGCATTTTTAATTTCTTTTGGTAGCAAATTTAGTAAACTTATTGGAAAATTTATCTGTAATATCCTATGTTATCATTCTAGCAGCCTTAGAATCTGTATTTATACATCTTTTTAAAATTTTCTAACATTGGTTATTTGTTTATTTTTCCTTTTTCTCCTGGTCAGTCTTGCTTTAGGGATTTATCTGTTTTATTAAACTTTTAAAAATAGCTAACCTACCAATTGTTAAGAGAATTATGATTTAAAAAAATCTCTGCTCAAAATTCTATGTTCATTTATTTTTCTTTGTAGCCTAAGAAATATTTTTTTCACATATTTGAGGATATTGTTTATGTCCATACAAATTTAGAACAGCTGAATACCTACTTGGAAAAAAGTTATGTTGCATCCATATCTTAAGGATATATCAAGATAACAAATCAAAGAAAATGTTATAAGAAATAATGGGAGTATTGTTTTATAATTTTCTTATAAAGGCTTTGAATCATTCCACAAAACCTAGAATTCCTATAATAAAATGATAATGAATTTGATTATATACAATAAAATTTTTCTACTGGGCAAAAATCACAAGTAAAATCAGAGATAAATAATAAACGAGAAAAAAATGTTCAAATCAGATCACAAAGGACTCATTTCTTTAAAGTATAAAAAGCTCTTACAAATCAATAGAAATATAAAAGAAAATGGGCCAGGGAGATTAAAAAGCAGTTCAATCAACAAGAAATAAAAATGACTTAAACCTATAATACAACACTTGTTGTTGTTAGGTGCCGTCGAGTTGGTATCCAACTCATAGCGACCCTCATAGGGTTTTCAATGGCTGACTGTTTCGGGATTGCCTTGGGAGTGGATTGCCAGGCCCTTCTCCCATTTTTGCGGTGCTAGGAATTGAACTCGGGGGCCTTGAGACTGCAGCACAGCACTCTACCCACTGAGCCAAATCCCAGCCCACCAACCAATAAGTGACTGGTTAAACTGTTTGTGGTTGTTTTACCCTGATAATGGAATGTTAGGCAGCCATGAAAAAGAAAAAATGAGACCTCCATATGGTGATCACGCCTGTAATCCCAACATTTGGGAGGTAGAGACTGAAGGATTGCAAATCTCAGTCCTGCCTGGGCTACATAGTGAGATGCTGTCAATGAAAAGAAAAAGGGAAAAAAGAAAGAAAGAGAGGGAGGGAGGGAGGGAGGGGGAGAGAGAGAGAGAGAGAGAAAGAGAGAGAAAGAAAGAAAATGCTATTGTATATGGGTACAAAATCTCATATATGTGGTCTTAAGTAAAATAAAGTGAAGAACACTTTGCATGGCATACTGAGCAATGCACAATGATATGCATATGTGGAAATGTCATAATGAAACTCAATTTGTACACTAAAATATTACTACTAAACTCATTTTTAAAGAATATATATATATATATATATATATATATATATATAGTTAATGTATTAAAAATAATATTCTGCATATGCTAGAATTTATACACAAAGAACCATAAGCTGATTTGAGTGTGTGTGGGGTGTGGACTGAACACAGGGTCTTGCTCATGCTAACCATGCTCTCTGCCACTGAGCCACACCCCCAATCCTGAGATTGGGGGTCCTTATTGGCAAAAGAGGAAGAAAGGGGAGGAAGATTTTTCAGTATGCCCTGTTTCTACTTTTAAAAGTTTTAACTATGTAAATGATTGTGTATTCAGAAAGAAAATAAAAATACACTTGCTTAAAATAGTTGCTGTCAGGATATTTGGTTAGGTTCAGCTACTTCTCCTATTTTCATTTTCTGCTGGGAAAAAGTTTGGTGCTAACAAGGAACAATTGATATGGAGAAAAATTAAGAAATTTTATGTGTAATATTCCTTAGCAATGAAGTTGTGGGTGATTCATATTTGCATTTGCAGTGTTCCATGTCCTGAAGTCCAATTAGTGAAAAATATAGGCCAAAACTATTGATTATACAAATATGAATGTTTATACACCATAAAGTTAATTAACCAGTGACTTTCAAACTTTTTTTTAACTTGACAACAGTAAGAAATACACTCTGTATCCTGACCCAGTACATGCATATACAAACACTTTAAAAAAGAAAGAAAGAAGGAAAAACTTCATCTTGATCTAACATTTTCTATTCAATTTCTTGACTGCTGCTTCCACAGGTATTGATTATAGAACCATGTAAAACAAATCTTAGACAACCCCAATATTTTCTCTATTTATCATGAAGTTATTGAAGATGAAATACAAGAGAATTCCATAGGACTGAAAGATGTAAGATTTCAGACTGGAAGGACCTAGGAAATGCCCAGGATGATGAATAAATGACAATATGAACCAAGGTACAACATTGTGAAACGTGAGAACATCTGAGATAAAATGAAGTGATTCCTATTGAGTATTCCAGAGTAGATCATACAACTCAAAAGCATTACTATAAAGCTACTATACATTTGGGCTGGGATTTAGCTCAGATGGTAGAGCACCACTCTGCAGTCTCTGGGGTCCCAGGTTCAAATCCCAGCACCACAAAAATGGAAGAAGGATGTGGCAATCCACTCCTGAGGCAATCCTGAAACAATCAGCCATTGAAAACCCTATGAGGGTCGCTATGAATCAGACATGACTTGACGGCACCTAACAACAACAACAACAACTATACATTTAATAAAACATAATTTTTATTATATTTGTGGGTGTGTTGGAAGTGAAGAAAATATTTAAGAAATAAAAAAGAGAGAAAGACAGAAAGAGAGAAATAAAGAAAAGAAAGAAAGAAAGAAGAAGGAAGGAAGGAAGGAAAAATAAGAAAAGAATCAGAAGCAAACAGAATGAATTGAAATCTGAGTGATAATTATTCACAAAGGCAGGATTACACAGAGAGTGTATATCAAATTTGTGATAAAGAAACCAACTCTTAGTCCAGGAGTAGAGATGATACTGAAACTGAGAAGTCAGCATAAGCCAGGAATATTGGAAAGTGTGTAAGTGACTCCCACGTAATAGCATCCCTTAGATCCTTCGTGGACTACATCCAAATTCTCTCTGAAGGAAAATATCCTCTGTTTGGGTGTACAGTCTTTCTATTCATTAAGATCAATCATTGACCTCAGAAGAATGTCAAAAAGGTAAGAACATAAATCACCATGACTGTGATTCAATACACACGTATACAAGCATGCACTCACACAATGAACATGCATATTATTTAGATGGTCCCCTACTTATGGCTTGATATGGTATTTTGGATTTACAAAGGTACGAAAGCAATATGCATTCAGAAGAAACTGTGCTGTAGCAATTGTGAATTTTGTTCTTTTTCTGGACTAGTGATGTGCAGTAGGATAGTCTCTGGATGCCAGGCAGCATCGGTGAGCTGCAGCCCTCAAATACTCATGTGGTCGTGAGAGTAAACCTGTGCTCCATAGTGTGCTGTGTCCTTGAGCTATGTGTTCAGCAAGGTTGATGTATGAAATGCATTTTCAACTTATATTTTCAACTGGCAGTGGTTTTGTGGTGACATAAGCTCTTGGTAAGTCAAGGAGAATCTATATATACACACACATACATGCATGTTGTCATGAGGTAAATAATGACATTTTGAGCGCCAGTGGACCTCGTATGCTATTGTGGTCCTGTAAGATTACATTACCTAGTGATGTTATAGCTCTTTGTATAAGTAAACTTTATGATGTTCTCACAATGAAATTACTTAGTAATACATTTCTCAGAATGTATCCTCAATGTTAAGGGCATATGACTCTCTGTGTGTATGTATGTACACATATGTGCATATATAAATAAAATACATGGAGAAAACATACAAGAAGTAAAAAGAACAAAAAAATTCAAAAGTATTTAAGCACTTTTGAATAAGAGTTAAATAAATTTTCTTGTTGTTGTTAGGTGCCATTGAGTTGGGTCCAACTCATAGTAACCCTATGTACAACAGATTGAAACACTCCCCAATTCTGTGTCAGGCACATGATCTTTTTTACGTTGAAGACTATTGTTGTAGACACTGTGTCAATCCATCTGGTGGAGGGTCTTCCTTTTTCTCGTTGACCCACCACTCTCCCAAACATGAAGTCCTTCTCCAGGGATTGGTCCCTCCTGACTACATGTCCAAAATATGTCAGATGCACTCCAGCCATCCTTGCTTCCAAGGAGCACTCTGGTTGTACTTCTTCTAGGATGAATTTGTTCGTTCTTTTGTCAGTCCATGCTATAGTCAGTATTCCTCTCTAGCAATATAATTCAAAAGCACCAATTCTTCTCCTGTCTCCCTTGTTCAATGTTCGGCTTTCGCGACTATATGATTCAACTGAAAATACCATGGCATGAGTCAGGCGCAAGAAAGACAAAAGATAAGATGGCAAATATAGAATACGTCTCAGTAGAGGCCAAGAAAAGGAGTATTGATGAAATGAAGAGAAGGAAATACTTGAAGAATGTTGCTAAACTAGAAGCAGACATGAATTTACTGATAAAGGAAACAAGAAAAATAATAACAAAAGCACACCAACCTGCATTGTCATGAAACTGCCCAACCCTAAAGACAAAAAATGAACAGTTTACAAAGACAAAAAAAAAAAAAAATAGACCACTTACAGAGAAACAGTGTAACATATGCATACTTAGTAAGATGTTCCCTCCTTTGAGTGTTCATTTTTGTTTTAAATGTGTTTAAATAAACACCTGGACAGGGTAAGGCAGGGGTAGGAGACAGACCTAGAGCACAGTTAGCTTCAAAGTTACCAGCTGTGTTTTAGTTTTTAGTTTGAGGGGCATATTATGGAGCGTTCTTTTTTAACATTATGCTCCATAACTTCTTGTTGTTAGGTACCCTGGAGTTGGTATCTGACTCACAGAGACCCTATGTACAACAGGTGAAACACTATTGTCAGTGCTTCTCTGCTATTCATAGGGTTTTCAATGGCTGATTGTTTTTTGGGAGTGGGTTGCTGGGTCCATCTCCCAAGCCTATAGCACCTGGTGTTCCCAGGCGGTTTCCCATCCAAGGACTAACCAGGCCCGACCCTGTTTAACTTCCAAGATCTGATGGGATCGGATGCCATAGTGGTACAGCTGCAGGCCCTATAACTTCTTGGAACAACATTATTTTGAGTATTTAGTATTAAATACTAAAAAAAAAAAAAAAAAAAAAAAACGATTTTTAAGAGAGAAGACTCCAAAAGTTATAAGAGAAAATAAAGAACCAGAATGTCATTTTACCTCCTAATGTGACTGTTTCCAAATTCTGAGGTTAAATTATTTGCAACCTAGAACTGTACTCAACAAACTGTCAATCAAGAATGAGAGTAACAATCAAGAATAAGGTAGGGGATGTAGCTCAATGGTAGAATACTTGTTTAGCATGTACAAGGCCCATGTTTAATTCCAGCAACACACACACACACACACACACACACACACACACACACACACACACACACAGAATAAAGACATAGACGGAGATGTACAAGATTTTAAAAATTCCTCCTGTGTGTTTCCTTAGAATTGGGGTAAAGCTAGGAAACGGGAAGGTGACTGATTCAGGAATCTGAGGATCATATCCAAGAGAGGCAAATACAGTGTCTATTCCAGCATGTCAGCTTGAAGCAGTTGTATGGAGCAGAAGTATTCAGATTCCATGAAAGCTATTTCCAATGAGTAAGTAGAACTAAAGGATTATCTGCTGTATTTGATCCTATAGAAAGGCATGTTGATGTCCTATAGAAGAGACTTTGAGTATTATCAGTGATAGGGACAGAGGACAAATTTTTAAAAAGCAACTACTAACTGCAGATTTTGTTAAAAGTACAGACAAAAGTCAGTGTACCATTAGACCACATAGCTTAGCTATAAGAAGTATTTGCACAGTCAAAATAAGGTAAGGACTAGGTATCGACTAAACAAGAAAATAGGATATCACTAGGTTGAGAGGTTTGACAAGGATTTCCTGAGAGAGTAGGATTGTACAAGATGGTCTAATCTTAACTTCTATGACAAAAATTTAACACATAATGGTTTAATTGAAAAAAGTCAAGTGCAAATGTGCTATGTGAAATATGAAAGTGCAAAGAAATGCCTGAAAAATCAGTCAACATTGCTGATCATTGTTGCTTCAGGGAAATGAGATTCAAGGGAAAAGAGACCAAGGGAAGACTCATGCTCTGGGATACATCATAGAAGTTAGTCAGGCATTGTGGCATTTGCCTTTAATTTCACTCAGGAGGCTGAGGCAGGAAGATCATGAGTTTGTGGCCAGAGGCAGCTTGTGCAACTTAGGGAGTCTCTGTCTCAAAATAAAAATTAAAAAAAAAAAAAAAAAAAAAGGTGTTGGGTGTGCAGCTCAGTGGTAGGTATTTGCTTAGCTTGTGTGAGGCCCTGGGTTCAACCTTCTAGTACTGGAGAGAGAAAAAAAAATCCTGAAGCACAACTTGACATTTAGCACTGTATTTATATTACATTTTTAATAAGGAAAAATTACATGTAGATTTGCAATCAATTTAATATATGATAGACTGATGTCAAGGAGCTCTTCTAGAAACTTATTAGAATTCCAAATACATGCTTGAGTTCTTAGGCAGTGGTTACCTTCAGCCTTTGGGTGTCCATCATATTTTTTAGTAGTTTGTATGTTGTGAATATTAGAAATGTAGTTATTTCAATAATTTTTAATAAGTCATATCAGAAAGCCCCCACATGTCTGTCAGTTTGACGTGGGGGCTTGCGTGTTGCGATGAGGCTGAGAGCTCTGCCACTGTAACCTTAGACATGAGCAAGGTTACCCAAGGTGGACAGGTTTTCAGCTGAGCTTCCAGACTAAGACAGACTAGGGAGTAGGACCTGGCGAGCCACTCTGAAAACAACTAGCCATTGAAAACCCTATGGATAGCAAAGAAACACTGTCATATATAGTGCCAGAAAATGAGGCCCCCAGGTTGGAAGGCACTCAAAAGACTACTGGGGAAGAGTTGCCTCCTCCAAGTAGAGTATACCGTGATGAGGGAAATGGAGTAAAACCCCAGGGTGCTCAATGTGATGATGTGACACGACTCAAAATGAGGAGAAACAACTGTAAACATCCATTAATAATTGGAACATGGAATGTACGTAGTATGA
>VMDO01001561.1:0-85644 GCA_007922755.1 Pedetes capensis
CCATGGTATTTTCAGTGGCATCATATGGTTGTGAAAGCTGGACATTGAACAAGAGAGACAGAAAAAGAATTGATGCTTTTGAATTGTGGTGCTGGAGACGTCTATTGAATATACCATGGACTGCCAAAAGAACCAACAGATCTATCCTAGAAGAAGTACAACCAGAGTGCTCCTTGGAAGCAAAAATGGCCAAACTGCGACTTACATATTTCGGACATGTAGTCAGGAGAGATCAATCCCTGGAGAAGGACATCATGTTTGGAAGAGTGGCAGGTCAACGCAAAAGAGGAAAACCCTCCACCAGATGGATTGACAGAGTGTCTGCAACAATGGGCTTAAACATAAATGAGATCGTTTGCCTGGCATAGAATTGGCAAGTGTTTCTGTCTGCTGTACATAGGGTCACTGTGAGTCAGACTAGACTCGACGGCATCTAACAACAATAACAACAACAACATCTCTGTATCTATCTACCTTTTCATTTGTTTACAGAGGCTATAGGATTCACCTAGAATGTTCTGAATATCTGGGGGAAAGTCTCATCATGGTATTTTTAAAAATGCACATCTATGTACTCTTAGACCATCACTTGCTATTAGAAGAGGAATCTACTACAATAACATCTTTCACATTTAGAAAATTTGAGTTACAAAGAGGTAAGATAGTTTATACATGGGGAAACAGCTAATTTGGAGCAAAGCTCAGACTGAAAGTTGGTTTGTTTTTCCATTACTGTTTTTACTTCACTGAAACATAGTATGATGATTTTAGTTGTATTATATGCTATTCAAATTCCATACTTTCCAACAATTCCAGAAGAAACAGAGGAAATTTAGAAGAGAGTAAATTAAAAAATTTATAAAGGGATAATTTAAAATTCTTTCTTTTTTTATTTGACTTTACAAATTTTGGACCAATTATCTAACTCTCTTTCAGCATATGAACGATAATGTAAGATAGACTAGTAAGGAGCTTCCTGGCATCTCAGTCAAGGTTACAACAAGATGAGATAAACTTTATATAAGGGGATTTAGACTATGAGTGAGGGCTGGGATTTAGCTCAGTTGGTAGAGCACTGCGCTGCAGTCTCTGAGGTCCCCAGTTCAATTCCCAGCACCGCAAAAATGGGAGAAGGACCTGTCAATCCACTCCCAAGACAATCTCGAAACGATCAGCCATTGAAAACCCTATGAGGGTCGCTCTGAGTCGGATACCAACTCGACGGCATCTAATAACAACAACAACAGACTATGAGTGGAGAAATTTTCAACTCTAGTAGTGGGAGAAAGTACTAAATTTGAAAATTAAGACCATAGAATCCTTCTTTGGAAATTTTTTAAGCAAAAAACAGACCACCGTATCATGGTCACACAGGCTTGTGTGGAAGGAGAAGGCTGGATTTGGATGAAATCCTGAAGCCTCTGATTTTGTAATTCTGTAATGTTGCCCGTTGAAAAGAATAAATTCCCATATGGCAACTTTCAGACAACAGCTGAACTATGACTAAAACTGTGAAATATTTCCAGTAGATTGCAACTCATCTTCTTTACAAGTTTCAATATTATTATTTTAAATTAAACACTTTCTGTGTAAAGGAGAACATATCAGCCTTAAATGGGTAAAATATATATAATATAAATTTACACTTCTTTTTTAGTCTTTATTATCTGTGTATTTTAAAGACTGAAAAAATCGGCATATGTTGAGTTATAAAAACATGTGAGAATAATTTCAAAAATTCCTAATAAGTGAGAGGACATGTTACTATTTACAAAATACCTTCATATATATTAGAATGTGCTTTTAATCCACATAGGTACCTTTTGTGTCAGATGGGGCAAGTACTATTATTATTTTTTAGGTGGGAAACTAAAGCTCAATGTGATGATGGTAATTTTGCCACTTTTACATATAATAAGCTATCAACTTGACAAGGCAGAGACTCCTAGTCAATTGAGTGAGCCTTGAAATTTAAAACTGATTCTATGTGTTTGAAGGATGACAGAGATTCAATTAAATCCAACAAACTTCTTTTGGAGACATTTATCATATGATCTATTGGGGGTATAAAGATACAGAAAACATGGCCATGCATTCAAGAAACTGGCTCTATAAGGAAAAGAGATGCATCTACACTGTTATTCCACCTAATGTCAAGAATAAGCTACTATGGGCAAATAGTGGGGGAAATGGGTAGTTTCATCAGGGAAACAAGATTTTTGGAGAAGCCAAATGGCTAGGTGAAGGAAACTGTTTGGGGCAACTGTTTCTTCCTAGTCAAAGGGTGCTAGGTCTGTTTGGTATGGCAACACAGCAGCTTCTGTTTCAGGTGGATTCTGATTCAGTAAGCTCATCTCTCTTCCTAACTGACCTTGTTCAGGACCACCTCAGGTTAACTAATATATTTTAATTGCCTTGACCATCAGAGACAATGGGCCTCAGTTCTTTTCTTTCACAGAATGTCGTTTAAACCTTCTATAACTTCTGAACTCTCTATATAAATAGATATGCTGGGATTAGGGAACAGACACCATTCACTTAAGTGTTCTTTTATGTATTAAAGGGCCTTATTTCTATCAATCTCTAATGAATTGTAGGTTCTTAAAAAATAACTTATTTAGAGAGAGAGAGAGAGTGTGTGTGTGTGTGTATGTGTGTGTGTTAGCACTGAAATAGAGCAAAGGAGGTCAGCTCAGGGTGCTTCATTCTGGCTGCATTTCTAAGTGCTGTTGACTTTGGATAACTCATGTAGAAATATCTGTGCCTTGCTTCCCTCATGCAAAAATGAAGGGGTGGAGCTACATAGTTGCCAGATCTAGATAATTCTATAATTCTTTTCTATGATCTAAATTTAATTTGTAGGCAATTACACCCCAGTGGGTTGTTCCGGAAGCTTCATTCCTGACTATTAGGTTCATTTTTGGTCATCAGCTTGATTGAGCCAACTCCTGGTTAACATTCTCAGACAACTGCAGATGGCAGGTTGGCCCAAATCTTCATAAGTAGCAGGTTGGATTATGGGCCCACCATGGACCTGACAGATCCAAATATGTAGCAAGAACCAAATCAGCCTCCACAGGGTAGTAGAGTCCAAGGCAAGGTATCCCCTGCTCTACTTCAGAATGTTCTTGTGAAACTGCCTAACGGTTTGTTCACAAACACAAATTCCTATGGCAACCTAATAAAAGGGAACTGAAGGAAGAGCAAAGAAAACTTCACAAAATTCCTTTAGACTCCCCACAGGGGCTACTCTGCAGGACTATTGTGAGACTGAATGCAAGGGCATAGCCCTTTCATGAAATTACCCTGTTCTCTGTGTGTTTTCCTGATATATGGTGTTCATGTCAAATCAGAAATGAATTCAAGCCTTTACTCTCAGACACAACACGAATGTTTTGGGAGGTTCCAAACAACTTTGGTTTGTTTTTAAATTTTAATAAGTTCAGTACTTCCTGGGTTTGGCCAGGCCAGACACACCACAGGACGTTTTCAGCCTGAAACCAGAAAGCGTGCAGGCACTCACAGAAGAGCCTGATGCAGGGAGCTTTCCATCTCCCTTGCCAGACCTAAAAGCATCTCGTGTGGTTAGCTGACTCGTGGTTATACCTACCCAGAGCACATAATATATGAAGGGAGATTTTATGTATTGGCTACCTCTAGAGCCTGATGCGTGCACCAGCCCTCATATCTGAGCTACTCCTCATAATATTTCTAGGAAGGAAGGAAGACTGGCCTTTCCATTAAGAAGATGAATGAGAATGTGTCTTGACAGCAAGGACAATGTTTCCATGTTCAATTTACTATTAAAAGAACTCCAATAGTAATTGCTGTTGATGAGGAGGAAATTGAGGCACTGACATTTTGAATAATCCAGCTCAGTGTTGTGAGTCACAGATCCACAGTATTCAATTCAACAACTGTTTAACTGAATATGACTGCCTGGGTACCAGTATAATTATAGACACTGAAGGATTAGAAACTTGTAAAATTTTAAGGCTTTGAAAACCAAGTGGTCATCCAGGAAACCACGATATAGTATCTGGCCTCAAAGAGGTTACACTTGGCTTATGAGATAATATTAACTCTCATAAATTTCAATGCAAAATAAAAGGTGTAGAGCAGGTATCTCCTTTAGTCACTGTTTTGTCGACTTGTCTTCACAGCCGAGCTTATTTCTAGAGAAGTTTATACTGAAAATCTTTCTTCTCTGACTTCTCTCAAGGGTTCAATCAGTAGTTCTTCTTTCTATTCATCTTCATCCCTAATCAGTCACAAAAATCCTTATAGAGTTGTTTTTTTTTTTTTGTACTAGGGGTTGAACCCAGGGCCTCACACTTGCATGCTTTGCAAGTGCTGTACCACTGAGTTTTACCCCCAGCCATTTTTTTTTAAACTTTTTACTTTTTGATACAGGGTCTTGCTAAATTATGCAGACTGCCTCTGGTTTCGGACTTGCGATCCTCCTGCCTCTGCCTCCCAAGTTGCTGGGATTACAGCGTGCACCACAGTGCCTGGCTAGAATTTTTTAAACATAATATATATTCCTTCTTTTGATTCTAATCCCATTATCTGGGCTCAAGTCTTTATCATATTTCACCTATATACTATTGGAGAATCTATTATTAATCAAGTTCTTGGCTTTGGGCTCAATCTATCTATCCTACAGACACTGCTAAAGTTACCTTTCCCCCCCAAAAAAAACAAATTTGCAATCAACCATCTTCATTTAGAATACTTCATTCACTGGACATCATGGAACACCCTTGTAATCCCAGCAACTCAAGAGGCTGAGGCACGAGGGTAGGGAGTTTGAGGCCAGAGGCAACCTGTGCAACTTAGGGAAAATCTGCCTCAAAATAAAAAAGTGAAGAAACAGCTTGGGATGCAGCTCAGTGGTTAAGCACTTGCCTGGAATGCACAAGGCCCTGGGTTCAACCCTCCAGTACTTAACAAAACAAAACAAAACAAACATAAAAACCAAACTTCATTGCCTTTACTTTCTTGTAGAAAAAACCAGAATCCTTAGCATGACATGCAAGACTCTTCATGATCAAGATGTTGTGTTTACCTTCCACTGCACACTAGTCACTCTTAACTATTTGTGGTTCTGGGATGGCATGTCTGACATTCTACCTGGCTCAAACTCACTTCTCTTCTTGTACTCAGGAACCTTCTCCTTATATTCTAATTACTTTTCCCATACTCTATTGTAGCACTTACTGAAGTTGTAGAACTTTTACAAAGGCAAGAATTAAAACAAACAAACAACAAAAAACCCAGCAAGGTCTATTTGGGAAAGTACATATAGTTTCACTAGGTTAAGTTGAGAGCCTCAGTGGCCCTCAAGGTCATGTGCAATAGTTCAGATCTGAATGTTCCCTAAAGGGCCATGAGGCAAAGGTTTGGTGCCCAACATGGTGCTATTGGGAGGTGATGAAACCTTTAAGAGATGGAGCCTAGGGGGAAGAAATTAGGTCACTGGACATGGACCCTGGAATGAGATATGGGGAAGCAGCTTCTTCTTCTTCCTCTCACTTCCTGGAAGCCATGATGTGAGCAGCCTCCTCTGCCACACGCTTTTGCCATGGTGTACAGTGTGGCTATAGGCCTGAAAGAAACAAGGCCAAGCAACCATGGACTAAAACTTCTGAAACCATGAGCCAAAATAAAGGGTTTTTTTCTTGTAAATTGATTATTTCAAGTATTTTATTATAGTGTTGGAAAGCTTACCAAACACAGCATGGAATATTAAATGGCTAGTCATTCTAGATTTTAATTGGAGAAGTTAGTTGATCAGATTTGCATTTAGAAGATTATTTTGGTTAAATGTTTGCATAGACTTTACCAGCTGAGCATCCTAATCTGCAAATCTGAAACTGTGCCATCGGATCCCCTCAGATCTCAGAAGCTAAGCAGGGCTGGACCTGGTTAGTACTTGGATGGGAGACTGTCTCTGGGAGCACCAGGTGCTGTAGGCTTGGTAGAAGGATTTGGCAATCCACTCCCAAAAAACAATTGAAAACTCTATGAATAGCAGAGAAGCACTGACAATAGTGTTTCATCTGTTATATATAGGGTCGCTATGAGTTGGACACCACCTTGACAGCCCCTAACAACAACAACATACTTTGATTCCTACACTTAGTACCAGGAACCAAATAATTTCATTCTTACACTAAGCCTATTTATGCCATAAAGCTCTATGCTAGATACTGTCCTTAGCATAATTTTCTTCTTCAAAGATGAGTAAGACAATGTGTCATTGGCTTCAAGAGTCTCATGGACAGACGCTTAAAAAAGAAATAATACTTACAATGCAATCTATATTTTATTGTCATGGATATATTTGCATTGGACATCATATTTGGAAGAGCAGCAGATCAACCAAAAAGAGGAAGACCCTCAAGTAGATGGATTGACACAGTGTCTGCAACAATGGTCTTAAACATTAAAAAGATGATATGCATGCCATAGTGTCAGGTAGTGTTTCGGTCTGTTGTATATAGGGTTGCTATGAATTGGACCTAACTCCATGCCACCTAACAACAACAGCAATGATCCTAACCTGACTGGGTTCATTAGTTATGGAGAATGCTGGAGAGAGAAAATTTAATAGCTATAGGCCAAGTGGTCCTATTTGGTGAAATGGAGACACAGGCTGTGGGACTGTCAGCACACCTTCTAAAATGTCACATTTCCTCTTCATAATGTTAAAGAGGCAAAGGAAGGTAGAATTAGAAGAAGAAAGTGATGCTTATTCATTTGGTTGTGGTCATTGGAGTCATTTAATGATAAAGGAGTAGCACAGGGCTCACTGTAGACATTTACTAGTTAAAATGATTGCAAAGGGGTCAAATAACATCTCAGTGACTCAATGTATGTTATGTTTCCAGCAAACATTTTGCTTTTATGTGATACACCTAGAGACTTCTGAATTTTGACTTAAGTATATTACAAATATGGCATGAAGACTAGAACCGTCTCCCACTGGGTGCTCCATTGCCACACAAACTTCATATACCTGAGCCAGAGCCTATTAAGTCCATCTAAGCTCTGCCACTTTTTCTTCTTGTTTCCATTTGCTGCTTTGCCACCACTTCACCCACTTCCTGTCCCCTTATCTCTGATTGCCAGAAGTCCTGCTGAGTCTTCTTGTGTTCAGCTGCTTCTCAACTCTTCTACAAGAGTTCTTTTGGCCCTGGGTGAACTTCATGTACCAGCTTAACAAACAGCTTCCCGTCAGGTTCTTTACCTCATGTCCTCTTCCCTCTCACCATCTCAATTTCTAGCCTACCACATAATCTCCAGAATTATGTTCTACAAACACTATTCTAAAACTTTCCCCTTTTTTCTTCATTCAAAACTACTCTCAAGACTTCCCCTTTCCCAACTAACTCTCAGAGTTTGAGTAAACTCTCAAAGCTAAACATGAAACAGCCATTCAGGGATCCTACAAAAAAAATTATCAAAATAGGAAAAGGGTCAAGAATCAAAGCCTTCCTTAATTAGCTTCATGGTTCAATTATTTGCAGATATCTCTGAACAGTAATTAGGAATACATCACATGCTTCCTTACTCATTATCTTTCTACCTCCTTCCAAATCTGAGGTAAACCAAGGACACAGATTCTGGGATTCTTGTGGCTTCTTTCTGACCCTCAGTGGTTATTAAATAGCATATTTGGGTTAGAGTTTACCTCCCTGAGTTGCGGTTTGTTATTAAGTGATGTACTACATGATGTCCTTGCAGCTTCAAGAGCCTAACATATTTTTTTCTAGTTGTATATATTCATTATTTTTCTGCATATAAAGATGTAGTCCATAAGCAGATAGAAATTTGTTCTTCTTTTCTTCTCTCTCCTTTAAGAGTTGGCAAATTCTTGAAGAAATGCTAGGCAAGATACTGTTCTAAGATGCCTGTACCTCTCTAAGTTAGCAAAGGAAAACTGTCATTTTATAGCAGTTACTGGATATCTACTCCACTGTGGAATTAGGCTGTTTCCAAAGTTTGCTCACTTGCAACAGGGAGACAGGAGAGGAGTGGGAGGAACTAGAGGAGAGAGAGATAAAGGAAGAGAAATGGAGAGAAGAAAAGAAAAGGTAGGGAAGATTGGTGGAAGAAATAAGGGTGTGGTTGTGCATCAAATGAGTCTTAGCTGGCATTTTGACCCTTGTGTTACAAAGGTGGTTTATTTTCCACGTTGCTATAAATAGCAATGTTCCCTCACTTCATAGCTAGTACTTCTGCACTTGGAATTTTAAAAAAATGCTAAATATTTTGGCATTGAGCTTTACAAAACAATAACAGACACAGTTAGAACTTTTTTTAGGACAGTTCATTTGTATGATTCCCAGTACAATTTAAAATGGCTTGGTTTCAAGGGGGCAAATGTTTGAATGAGCATTTCCAATTCAAAATAGTCATAAAAAGTACAGATCTGATTGTAGGAAAAAGACCTCCCCAAGTTGGTGTATTATGTTTGAACACAGAAAAAAATTGATCATGGCTTCACTATGTTGGCTTTGTTTTTCCTGAGGTTATTGAAGAAAAGATAGCTTTGCCAAAACTAAACAAGACACAGAACCATTTCTTTGAACCTGAGAATTCTCCAGTGCCCAAATATGATTAAAAATCATCTGGGTTAAGCCCTTTTGATCACTGTGCATGTCGTAAAACCTGTACTGAGTTCCTGGCAATTCTACGGTCTTATCTGTGTGGTCCTTTTCTTTAGAAAACATTCCTTCTGATGTTTTGGTGGAGCTCAGTGAAGTGCTTATGGAAAGGGAGATATATAGAGTTGAGTCTCCATCAAGAATGATGCCATCAGTGCTCCCACATCCCCTAGCAAACCCCAGAAAGTGCACCTTCTCATCTCTCCACAAAAGAAAATATTTAAGAAGAAAAATACGAAAGAACTGGAAAGAAACAAGATGAGCAATGTCAGGACCACATAAAGAAATACACAGACAAATGCTTGGCATTCATCAAGTTTTCTTTATTAAAGACTCTAATTGAATTTCATTGACTGAAATCTAGAGCACACAGAAGATCTGTTACTTTCCCATTCTATTTATGTCTATGAAGTAGATCATTATAATGAATACAGATGGGCAATAAGCACTAAGTTATTGCATAATTTTTCAAAATTTTATGATTGCTTTTCCTACTTCTTCTTAGAATAATGGGCTCTCTGTGTAGCCAATAAACCATTCACTATATCTTCAGTATATTTTACCACTTCAGCAGATTTTAACTTATTAGAGACACACAAGAAGTGGTGTGTAAACCATCCACAGAATGAAATTTATTTGTAAGACATGGACGACCTGACCCAGTTACTTAAGTTACTTCTGAGATCATTTAGTGAATGTAATCACATATGTATTTCTTCCTTTCTTCCCCTTCCTGCTGGCCTCTTGATTTGGCAAAGGTTAGGACTTGGGGACTGGCGGAGAAACCAAACTAAAGCTGTCTATTAGCAAACAGAAGAGAAAATGTCAGTCTTAGGATGGGAAGTATAACAAGATGGAAAGTTTCTCTATGGGTTTTCATTTCTACACCAGGCTTGGACAAGGGTGGAAGGTCCCAGATTTGAGAAAACAAACAGAGCTTTACAATATGAACGATGTTAATAACCACCCCAGCATCTGTGGGATTCGCTTGGATAAAAAAGGTTGGCCCCTTTACTTTCTTAAGCTCCTATTCCTTTTACCTCACTACTCTTCTCTAGAGAAGATCACAGTGGGAAAAGTTGTTTGGAGTGTTAATTCCAGGACCTTTCAAATGAACCCTTCTTCACAATCACTCTTTGTCCTGTTGTGCCCAGCAGTGTGATCTTTTCCCCTCAGGACCTTTCCTCCAATCTAAGTTTTCAACTTGTAACCTTGAACTCACAGCTGAAGTGACTTTGATCTTCTGACATGAGCATGATGGGCAAGGTTCTCCTGGACTATGGAAGCCTGTTAGAGGCAGTGACTAACTCTGCCTGAGAGTATATGAAAAAGCTTTGTGGAGGAGCAACTTGAAGAATTTCTTATGGCAGGAAAAAGCAGAAGCAAAGATCATATATTTGGTGGTCAAGCATATGCTCATTATGAATCACACTTTTAAAAAGCATGTTTTGATGGAGATACCTCTTTTTGCAAATGGGAAATCTTGCAATTTTAAATATGACTATTTACATGGAAGGTGATAAAATGTGGAAAGTTAGAATGAATTACAAGATATTTCTGATGTAAATGTTATTGTTTGCTTTAAGAGAATATTTATTTGTTTATTTGTTTATTTATTCATGGTACTGGGGATTGATAAGGCTGCGGTTTAGCTTAGTAGGTTGAATGATGTTCTGCACTCTCTGAGGACTTGGGTTTGAATTCCAGCACTGCAAAAATGGGAGAAGGACATGGCAATCCACTCCTGAAGCAATTCCTGAAACAATTATCCACTGAAAACCCTAAAATGGTCACTATGAGTTAGACCCGATGCCACGGTACTTAACAAACACACACACACACACACACACACACACACACACACACACACACAGGGGGATGAACTCTGGGCCTCATGCATTGCAAGTGCTCTACCACTGACCTGCACCCCCAGCCCCAGATCCTTTTTTTATTTTTTATCTTAAAACAGGGGCTTATTAAGTTATGTATGCTGCCTCTGGCATTGAACCTGTGATCTTCCTGCCTCTGTCTCCCAAGTCACTGGAATTATAGGCATGCACCACTGAATCATGGTTGAGAACAGTTTAAATCTATATTGAGAATAATTATAAATTTAACATAATATTTTGTAATATGAATTTACAACTACCAAGGATTTTGTTGTTGTTAGGTACTGTCTAGTTGGTGTCTGACTCATAGCTATGCTATGTACAATAGGCAAAACAGTATTGTTACTGCTTCTCTGCTATTCAAAGGGTTTTCAATGGCTGATTGTTTTTTGGGAGTGGGTTGGGGGACCCTTCTTCCAAGCCTATAACATCTGGTGTTCCCAGATGGTCTCCCTTCCAAGTACTAAGCAGGCCGAACCTGCTTAGCTTCTGAGATCAGACGGGATCAGATGCCACAGTGGTACAGCTACAGGCACTACCAAGTATAGATTTTGAAAAGCTGGGGATACTAGAGGTAAATGGAAATTGTGAAGTAAGACAAGGATTCTCAAAGAATTTTTCTTGTATATTCCTTACAAAACTTCAGGAATTTGAAAAGTCTTGTACCCTATGACAAATTTTCAAGTAGACATTTGAAAAATTCCAGCAGTTTTAAATAGTTTCAATGGATGTAACTTATGATAGCTTGCAAAATTAATGCCTTTTTAAAAAATATGAATTTTATTAGCATATTTTAATTGCACAAAAATAATGGATCTCATCATGACATTTTCTTACATGTACATAATGTATTTTGATCATATTCACTCCACCTCATTACTGTCTATCCTTCCCCCACACCTCTCCCTCTGGTCCCCTAACTCTTCATTAATAGTCTTTCTAACTTCAGGTCCTTTTTTAAAAAAATCTAGATTCTGAATATGAGAGAAATTATGATATTTGTCTTTGTATGTCTGACTTATGTCACTTAACATGATGATCTCCAGTTCCATCATTTTCCTACGAACAACATGATTTCATTCCTTATGGCTGAGTAAAATTCCATTGTTTATATATATCATATTTTCTTTATCCATTCATCCCTTGATGGGCATGTAAACTGATTCCACAGCTTGGCAATTTGGAAAATGTTGTGATAAAAATAAGTGTGTATGCTGACTTTGATTCTTTTGGGTATACACCCAGGGGTAGTATAGCTGGATCAAAAGGTAGTTATATTGCTAGCTATTTTTTGAGGAACCACCATACTGATTTTCATAGTGGCTGGACAAATTTACATTCCCACCAACAGTGTATAAATATTCATTTTTCTCCTGCATTCTCACTGACATTTATTATTCATTGTTTCTTGGTGACAGACATTCTGACTGGGATAAAAAGGAGTATGTATCAGTGCACTTTTGATGTACATTTTCCTAATGACTAAAGAGTTTGAACATTATTTTATGTATTTATTAGGCATTTGTGCTTATTCTTTTTTATTAGTAAGTTGATTACAATATAATGTGTCTTGTTATGACATTATCATACATGTGTTTCATTGTATATTGTTCATGTTTACCTTCCACATTACCCTCTCCCTCTCATTCCTTCCTTCCCTACCAGTGAGTCCCCTTCCATTTGCATGCCTTATTTGTATATTTCTCCCTCTCTCTCTCTCTCTCTCTCTCTCTCTCTCTCTCTCTCTCTCCTGATTTTGCCTAACTGGCAACATATGTGATATTTCCTTTCCTTTCCCGCTGTGTCCTTTTTCCTTATCCTCTCCACTTTTCTTTAGTCCATTATCATTCCTTTCATAGGCCCCTTATACTTTCATGACCTATATGTTTTAATATTGAATATATATTGAGGTCTAGTTTCCACATAACAGAAAAAAATATGGGATGGTTATCTTTTTGAGTCTGGCTTATTTCACTTAAAATGTGCTTGCTCTTTTTTTTTTTTTTTTTTTCCCAGTACTGGAGGTTGAACCCAGGGCCTCATGTTTGCATGCTCTGCAAGTGCTGGACCACTGAGCTGCACTCTCAGTCCATTTTTTTTTTTTTTTTTACTTTTTGAGACAGGGTCTTTATGCACACTGCCTCTGGTCTCAAAACTGCGATCCTCCTGCCTCTGCCTCCTGAGCCGCTGGGGTGCTTGCTCTTTTGAGAACTGTCTGCTCAGTTCATTTACCCATTGCTTGAAGGAATTATTTTTTTCTTTTGGTGTTTAATTTTTTGAGTTATGTATATATTCTTGATATTATTCCTCTGTTTAATGAATAGCTGGCAAAATTTTTCTCCCATTTTAGAGGCTGTGTTTTCATTCTAGTAGCTTTTTCCTTTGATGTTGTCAAAGTTTTTTAATTTAATGTATTCTCATTTGTCAGTTCTTGCTATTGTTTCCTGAGATATTGGAGTTCTATTCAGACAGTTCTTGCCTATTTCTGTATCTCAAAGTGTTTTCCCTATGTTCTCTTCTAGCAGTTTTAAAGTTTCAGGTTTTAAATTAAGGTCTTTGAACTATTTTGAATGGGTTTTTGTACAGGGTGAGAGATATGTATCTAGTTTCAGTCTTGTACATGTGTATATCCAGTTTCCTTGGGACTATTTGTTAAAGAGGATGTCTTTTCTCCAACATAGGTTTTTGACAGCTTTGTTGAGAATCAGATGGTTATATTTGCATGGGCTTATTGCTGGGTCCTCTGTTCTATTCCGTTGGTCTACATGTTTATTTTTGTACAAGTTCCATGATATTTCTGTTACTATGTCTCTGTAGTACGACCTGAAATCAGGCATTGTGATACCTCTACCATTGCATTTTTGCTCAGGATTTCCTTGGTTATTTTGTACTTTTTGTGTTTTCATATGAATTTTAGGATTTTTCTTTTTAGTTCTGTAAAGAACGTCTTTGGAATTTTGATGGAAATTGCATTGAAGTGATCTGTAGATCACTTTCAGTAATATGGCCATTTTCACAATATTAATTTTGCCATGAACATGAGAGAATTTTTTTACCTTCTACTGTCTTCTTCCACTTCTTTCTTCAGTATTTTATAGTGTTCATTCAAGAAGTATTTCACCCTTTAGTTAGGTTTATTCTTCTTGTTGTTATTAGGTGCCATCGAATCGTATCCAACTCATAGTGACCCTCATTGGGTTTTCAATGGCTTATCGTTTCGAGATTACCCAGGGAGTGGATTGCCATGTCCTTCTCCCATGTTTTGGTGCTGGGAATTGAACCCAGGACCTCAGAGACTGCAGAGTGGCACTCTACCAACTGAGTTAAATCCCAGCCAAGGTTCATTCTTAGGTATTCTTTTTTGAAGGTATAGGGAAGGGTATTGTTTCCCTGATTTCTCAGCAAGGAAGTTATTGGTATATAGGAAAGCTACTGATTTTTAGATGTTGATTTTTGTATCCTGCTACTTTGCTGAAGGTTTTTAATCATCTCTAAGCCTTTTCTGGTAGAATCTTCAGATCTTTTAGGTATAGGATCATATCATCTGCAAACAGGGATAATTTGACTTATTCTTTCCTATCTTTATCCCTTTTATTTCTTCCTCTTGTCTTATTGCTCTGGCCAAGATGTCAAGCACTACATTGAGCAGGAATGGTGACAGTGGACACCCTTGTCTGATTCCTAATTTCAAAGGAAATGTTTTCAGTTTCTCCCGATTCAATATAATGTCAATTATTGGTTTGGCATATACAGCCTTTACTATGCTGAGGTGTAATCATTTGATTCCTAGTTTCTTCAGGGCTTTTATTATGAAGAGATGTTGAATTTTGTCATAGGCTTTGCCTGTATCTGTTAAGATTAATCTGTTAAGTGATTTTTGTTTTTGATTCTATTTATGTGATGTATTACATTTATTGATTTGTATATGTTGAGCCATTTTTGCATTCCTGGAATAAAACCAATATGACCTTTTTAACGTGTTGTTGAATTCAGTTTATATTCTATTGAGAGTTTATGCAGCTATGTTCATCAAGGAACTTGGTTTTCCTTTTTGTTGTATCTTTATCTGGTTTTGGTATCAGGGTAATACTGACTTTGATTCTGAGTTTCAAAACAGTATTTCCTTTTGTATTTTTTGGAATAGTTTGAGGAATATTGAAATTAATAATCTGGTACAATTCATTAGTGGATTCATCTAGTCCTGGGTTTTTCCTTGTGGATAGATAAGGTTTGTATATCCTTTCGGTTCAATTTTTATAGGTCATAGGTGTCTAGAAAATTATCCATTTCTTCGAGATTTTCTAGTTTATTGAAATGTCAGTTTTCACAGTATTCCCTAATGATCCTCTAGATTTCTGTAGTGTCTATTGTAATGTCCCCATTTTCATCTCTTAATTTTACTAATTTGGGTCTTCTATCTTTTTCTTTTGGTTAGTTTAAGGAATTGTCAATCTTGTATATCTTTTCAAAAAGCAAACTCTTTGTTTCATTGGTCCTTCACATTATGTTTTCTATCTCCATTGCCTTAATTTCCACATTGATCTTTACTATTTATTTTTGTCAACTAATTGTGGGTTTGGCTTATTCTTGTTTTTCTAAGACTATGAGGTATATTGGGTTACTTGAGATCTCTGTAGCTATAAACTTCCCTTTTAGAACTGCCTTTAATGATTCTCAAAGATTCTGTTATGTTTTACTTTTTTCTTGATACTAAGAATTTTAGATTTTCCCTCTGATTTCTTCAATAACTTACCCATTACTCACAATTATGTTGTTCAAGCTCCATGTGTTTATATTGTTTCTGTAGTTCCTCTTGCTATTGATTTCTACTTTTATTCCACTATGATCTGATTACATTACAAGAAATTATTTCAGTTTTTTTTATTTTCTCAGATTTGTCTTGTGGCTGAAAATGTGATGTATTTTGAAGAAAATTCCATGGGCTGATGAAGAGATTGTGTATTTTGCAGCTTTGGGATAAAGCATACTACTGTTGTTGTTGTTTGGTGTCATTGAATTGTGTCTAACTCACAGCAATCCTATGTATAGCAGAATAAAACACTCCCTGATTCTGTTCCAGGCATATGATCTTATTTATGTTTAAGCCCATTGTTGCAGATACTGTGTCAATCCATCTAGTGGAGGGTTTTCCTTTTTGTATCTGATCTGCCATACTCCCAAACATGATATCCTTCTCCAGGGATTGGCCCCTCCTGACTACATGTCCAAAATAAGTCAGACTCAGTCTTGCTATCCTTGCTTCCAAAGAGCACTCTGGTTGCACTTCTTCTAGGACAGATTTTTTGGTTCTTTCTATGATATATTCAATATTCATTTCTAGTACCACAGTTCAAAATCATCAATTCTTCTGTCTCCCTTGTTCAACATCTAGTTTTCACAACCACATGATGTAACTAAAATACCATGACATGAGTCAGGCTCACCCTCATCTTCAATGCAACATCTTTACTTTTCAATGCTTTAAAGAGATCTTTTGCCACAACTTTTCCTAGAGCAATGCGTCTTTTGATTTCCTGATTGCTGCTTCCACAGGTGTTGATTATAGAGCCAAGCAAAGCAAAATCTTGGACAACCTCAATCTTCTCTCCATTTATTGTGAAGTTGCATACTGACCCAGTCATAAGGATTTTTGTTTTGTTGATGTTTAGTTGCCACCCATATTGAAGGCTATATTTTTTTTATCTTAATCAGTAAATGTTTCAAATCTTCTTCACTTTCACCAAACAGAGTTATACCATCTGCATAACACAGGTTATTGATGAGTCTTCCTCCAATCCTGATGCCATGTTCTTCTTCATAAAGTCCAGCTTCTTGCATTATTTGCTCAGCATAGAAATTGAACAGGTATGGCAAAAGAATACAGCCCTGATGCACACCTTTCCTGACTTTAAACCAAGCAGTGTTTCCATGTTGTGTTCAAATGACTGCCTCCTGGTACATGTACAAATTCCTCATAAGTACAATTAGGTGCTCTGGTATTCCCATTCTTTTCAGTGTTATCCATAATTTATTATAATCCACACAGTCAAATGCCTTTGCATAGTCAATAAAACATAGATAGACATCTTTGATATTCCCTGCCTTTGGCTAATATCCATCTGACATCAGCAATGAAGTCCCTGGTTTCCTGCCATCTTCTGAATCTGGCTTGATTTTCCAGCAGTTCTCTGTCTATATACTGCTGCAGTCACTTTTGAATGATCTTTAGTAAAATTTTGCTTGTGTGTGATATTAATGATATCATTTGGTAGTTTCTACATTCAGTTGCATCTCCTTTCTTGGGAATAAGCACAAATATGGATCTCTTCCAGTCAGCTGGTCAGGAGCTGTTTTCCAAATCTTTTGGCATAAACATGTTAACACCTCCAGAGCTGCATCTGTTTGTTGAAACAACTCTATTGGTATTCCATCAATTCCTGGAGCCTTGTGTTTTGCCAATTCCTTCAAGGCAGCTTCTACTTCATCCTTTAATACCATTTGTTCCTCATCATACACAACCTCTTGAAATGGTTGGTCATCCACCAATTCTTTTTTGTATAATCACTCTTTGTATTCCTTCCATCTGCTTTTAATGTTTCCTGCATCTTTTAATATTTTCCCTGTAGAATCTTTCACTATTGCCACTCGAGGCTTGAATTTTTTCTTCACTTCCTTAAGCTTGAGAAAAACAGAGTGGGTTCTTTTCCTTTGGTTTTTTGTCTCCAGCTCTTTGCACATGTCATTAAAATATTTGATTTTATCTTCTTGAGCTGCCTTTTGAAACCTTCTGTTTAGTTCCTTAACTTCTTCATGTCTTCCTTTTACTTTAGTTGCTCTATATGCAAGGGCAAGTTTCAGAGTCTCTTTTGACATATAATTTGGTCTTTCCTTTTTTCCCCATCTTTTTAACAACCTTTTGCTTTCCTCATGAATGATCTTTGATGTCATGCCAGAACTCATCTGATCTTCTATCATTTGTGTCTAATGAATTAAACCTGTCCTTGAGTTGGTCTCTGAACTCAGGTGGGATATACTCGAGGTCATACTTTGGCTCTTGTACACTTGTTCTAATTTTCTTCAGTTTCAGTTTGAATTTGCAAGTGAGCAGTTGATGGTCTGATCTACAATCAGTACTTCATCTTGTTCTGACATTTGATATGGAGCTTTTCCATCATTTCTTTCCACAAATGTAGTCAGTTTTGTTCCTGTATGTTCCATCTAGTGAAGTCCATTTGTATAGTCACTGTCTATGTTGGTGAAAATATATATTTGCTATGAAAAGGTCATTGGTCTGACCAAATACAATCATGCATCATTTCTTTTACCACAACCATATTTTCTGACTGCTGAGCCTTCTTTTTTTGTTTTTTGTTTCCAACTTTTGCATTCCAGTCACCAGAAATTATGAGTATGTCCTGATTGCATGCTTGATCTATTTCAGATTTCAGAAGCTGGTAGAAATCTTCCCTATATTCATTTGTGGCCTTAGTGGTGGGTGCATTTATTTGAATGACAGTCATATAAATTGGCCTTCCTTGAAGGCATAAGGATATTATTCTATCACTGACAGCTTTGCATTTCAGGACAGATCTTGAAATGTCTTTTTTGATGATGACTGCAATCTCATTTCTCTTTAGTTTGTCATTTCCAGCATAGTAGACCATATGATGATCTGACTCAAAATGGCCCATGCCAGTCCATTTTAGCTCACTGATACCTAGAATGACAATGTTTATGCACTCCATTTCTCTTTTAATAATTTCTAATTTTCGTAGGCCTGCAGCCATAGCCCTGTGGCATCAAATCTTGGAAGCTAAGTAGGGTTGAGCCTGGTTAGTACTTGGATAGAAGACCTCCTGGGAATACCAGTTGCTGTAGGCTTGGGAGATGGACCTAGCAACCCACTCCCAAAACTCAATCTGCCATTGAAAACCCTATGAACAGCATAGATACCCTGACAATAGTGTTTCCCCTGTTGTATATAGGGTCACTATGAGTTGGATACTGACTTGACAGCACCTAACAACAACAATAATTTTCCTAGATTACATACATTCCATGTTCTAATTATTAATGGATGTTTACAGTTGTTTCTCCTCATTTTGAGTCATGACATATAGCAAATTGAGGTCCCTGGCACTTTACTCCATTTCTGTCATCAAGGTAGACTCTACTTTGAGGAGAAAATTGTTCTCCAGTAGTCTTTTGAGTACCTTTCAACCTAGGAGGCTCATTTTGTGGTACCATATCTGACAGTATTTCTCTGCTGTTCATAGGGTTTTCTCTTTTTGTTTGTTTTGTTTTGTTTTTCATTAAGGACTTTAATTAAGTTGTAATCGATTATTTCTGTTGTAATAATCTCTGGAGAGATTTCTGTTTTTCAAAGCATTTCTTTATCTTTTGCCTTAATACACTTCCTACTGACAAATAGAAGACAGGAAATGCCAATTTGATGAAAAAGATACTTAATCCTATAAAGGCATAAAAGTAAAGCCCTCCCAAAATTTAATGCACTTCAGGTAATAGTACATAAAATTTTTCATCAGTTCATTCAATTGCCTTTTTTAAGTCAAAAAAGATGAGTAAACCATTTGGACACCAAATAAACTTTCTCTGAGTTAGTGAATATTACTTTATGGACTATTCTACTATACTTTCATTTTGTCACATTTTAACATTCAAAACATAGTATGGGGATACATGAAGAACATGAACAAGTATAAGATAAAATTCTAACTCCCAGTCCGATTAAATCCAGAAAAATAATATTTTAATAGATATATTTTGTCTCAACTTCACTAGACTTCTCTATTGTCTTTTTTTTTAACTGGAAATTTTTAATGTACAACTTAATGGGTTTCACTATGACACTATTTCATTGTGACATTTCCATACATGCATTCATTGATCATTGCTCACATAACTTCCCCCTTACCTTCTCATGACCCTCCTCCCCCAGTCCCCCTAATGATCTCCTTTCTATTTGCATGTCTTTTTGTAAGAATATTTATCTATATTTATGCATCCCAATTTTGATTTAAGTCCAAACTTTTTTCTATAGTGACCTACCTTTTTACATTCTCAGTAGATAAGTGATCTAGTCCATTTACATTATTGCCAGCCTTTGGTATTATTGCTATATTATTATTATTATTATTATTATTATAGCTATTCTTTTAGGGTTTTTTTCTATTTTCCCTTTTTTTCCCACCATACTAATAAAGTTGTTTATCTTGAGGTTGATCTCTACCCCCTTCATCCCTACTCATTGACCCTCCTCCCCCTCCCGTCTTCTCCCATCCTTGCTTCCCTCTGCTAGATCCCTCCCTCCTTCTTTCCACTCCTTAAATTTTCCCTCCTACACTAAGTTTGGGGCTGGGATTTAGCTCAGTGGGTAGAGCGCTGCACTGCAGTCTCTGAGGCCCCGAGTTCAATTCCCAGCACCGCAAAAAATGGGAGAAGGGCCTGGCAATCCACTCCCAAGGCAATCCCGAAGCACTCAGCCATTGAAAACCCTATGAGGGTCGCTATGAGTCGGATCCCGACTCGACGGCACCTAACAACAACAACAACACTAAGTTTAATTGGGCATTTTTTATTTGTATGGTTTTCAATGGCTAGTTGTTTCAGGAGTGGGTTGCCAGGTCCTCCTCCCTAGTCTATCTTAGTCTGGAAGCTCAGTTGAAACCTATCCATCATGGGTGACCCTGCTGGTATCTAAGATACCAGTGGCATAGCTTTCAACCTCATAGCAACACGCAAGCCTTCACAGTATGGCAAACTGAGAGACATGTAGGGGAAAGTATTCTATAGATGTTTGTTAAGTCCATTTGATCTATGGTCCAGTTTAACTGATGTTTCTTTGTTGAATTTTTTTGTATAAGTGATCTATCTAGTGATTAGAGTGGGGTACTGATGTCATCCACTATTATTGTACATGGAATTATCAGTACCTTTATGTCCACTGTTGTTGTTGTTAGGTGCTGTCAAGTCGTGTTCGACTCATAGCAACCCTCATAGGGTTTTCAGTGGCAGATTGTTTCGGGACTGCCTTGGGAGTGGGTTGCCACATCCTTCTCCCATTTTTGTAGTGCTGGGAATCGAACTCAGGACCTCAGAGACTGCAGAATGGTGCTCTACCAACTGAGCTAAATCCCAGCCCTTATGTCCACTAGTGTTTTTTAAAAATGAAATTGGGTACACCAATATTTGGTGCATATATATTTACAATCATTATATATATATATATATTTTGATGGCTTGTTCTCTTTATTAAGGTATATTGATTTTATTTATCTCTTCTGACAAATTTTGGATAAGTTATGAATATAGCTACTTCTTGCTTTTGGATTCCACTGTGTGGAAAATAATTTTCCATCCTTTCACTTTCAATTTGTGTGTGTCTTTGCCTGTCAGAGAAATTTCTTGCAGACAGCAAACAGGTGGATCTTGTTTATTAATCCATTCAGCTAGTTTGCATCTTTTAATTGTAGAGTTAAGACCATTTACAGGGTCATTATTGAAATGTATATGCTAATTTATCCTTTCTCCATCTTACGGGTTTGCTAGCTTACTGAGTTAATAAGATTTGATTCTTTCTTATCATTTGCTTATGTATTCTTCTAGTGAGACATATCCTTTCCCAAGCACCTGCAATTGTGTATATCATTCTTTCTCTTTTGTGTGTAGAATTACTTTAAATATCTTCTGCAATGCTAGTTTAGTGGTCGTGAATTGCTTTAGTTTATGATTATCATGGAAAGCCTTTATTTCTCCTTTGATTTTATAGGATAAATTTGTTGGTATAGTAATCTTGGTTGGCAGTTGTTTGTTTTAGGGCTGATACCCATCAGTCTATACTCTTTTGGCCTTTAGGGTGTTTGTTGAGAGGTCTCCTGTCATTTTGTCAGGTTTGCCTTCATAAGTAACTTAGCACTTCTCTCTTGCAGCTTTCGGTATGCTTTCTTTGTTGTGTGTTCTTTACTTTTCAACTATAATATGAAATGGTGAGGTTCTTTTCTGATCATATCTCTTTGGGGGCCTGTAGGTGGATGTCCATTTCTTTCTCTAGACTTGGGAAATTTTCTGCTATAATTTCATTGAATAAAATTTTCATTCCTTTAGTCTGTATCTTAGTTTCCTCTTTGCAACACAGATTTGTAAGTTTTGATCTCATAGTCATTTGCTAGAATCTAGAATGTTGTGGTCATTGATTCAAATGTAATAATTCTTCAACCTTATATTTAATCATGGATATTTTTCATCTGTCTGGTGTAGACTATTTGTGATCCCTTCCATTAAATAATTTTTCTTGCAATAAAGTCTCATTATGTAGTGCAGGATGGACTGGAACTTGTTTTATAGCTCAGGGTGGCCTTGAAATCACATTGATCCTCCTGTTTTACCCTCCCAAGTTCTGGAAATGCAGACATATGCCACTATACTCAGATTCCATTGAAGTTTTTATTTGATTTATCTAGCTTTCCATTTCCAATATTTCTGTTTTTTTTTCCAGAATCTCTCTTTGTTGAATTTCTTGTCAAAGTTGATGAATTTCTCATCTGTCTTAAATTGACTTCTTCATTCATCTGTTTATTTGAAGCATCTTTGAGGTAATTGACCATTTTTTAAAATTAGATTTTTGAATTCTATGGCATTTCAACCATTTCAATATCTTTGGATTAATTTTTTGAAGAATTATGAACTGTTGGAGGAGTCATGTTGCTTTGTCTTTTCATATTTCTTGTGTTTCTATGTTTCAATTTCTGCATGTGGGGAGAGGTATCTCTTTGGCTTTGTTGTTGTTGTTGTTAGGCATGATCGAGTTGTGTCCAACTTATAGCAACCCTCATAGGGTTTTCAATGGCTGACTGTTTTGGGATTGCCTTGGGAGTGGATTACCAGGTCCTTCTCCCATTTTTGCAGCACTGGGAATTGAACTTGAGACCTCAGAGACTGCAGAGCAGCACTCTACCAACTGAACTAAATCCCAGCCCCCTTTTTGGCTTTATACAGGAGTATTCTTAGCAGTCTTCTCTTGAGGGCCCAATCACCAGTATGCAAAGAGAAAAAAAACCTGATATAACAGCAATAATGCCAGAACAAATCAAATATAGAAATACATTAAAATTAAATTAATGATAACTACTATATCACTAGTAACCACAGAAAAGAAAGTGGGAAAAATAATGTAAGATAAACTATGAAGTATAATATTAATAAAGGTAAATAATAATAAAAGAATTAAAGGAGAGGGGCAGGAAAAGAGAAAATGAAAGAGGCAGTAAGGTTAAATAAAAGAAAAAGAAGAGAAGAGTGACTAAAATGACAGGCAGCTAATACTTGCCTTCAGACTCAGAGTAAAAGGAGAGCTTAAACAATAGTTTAGACCACAGAACACACATTGATCAGTCAGACAGAGTAATAAGTTAGATAAGATATATATGTGTATATATATATATCTTACACAGGGTAGGATATATATATATATATATATATATATATATATATATATATATATATATACCTATCACAGGGTAGGTAAATACCACCAACTGCAGTTGTTGTTGTTGTTGTTAGGTGCCGTCGAGTCGGTATCCGACTCATAGCGACCCTCATAGGGTTTTCAATGGCTGAGTGCTTCGGGATTGCCTTGGGAGTGGATTGCCAGGTCCTTCTCCCATTTTTGCAGTGCTGGGAATTGAACTCGGGACCTCAGAGACTGCAGCGCAGCACTCTACCCACTGAGCCAAATCCCAGCCCACCAACTGCAGAAGGGTAGGTAAATACCACCAACTGCAGAAAAAGTTTAAATAGGGAGGAATCAGTGTGGCAGGTCAGTGAGAGTGCACTAGCAGAAACTTGGGGATATGTTCAACGAGGAAGAGAAAATTAGCAGCTTCTCAGGGCCATACTACCAGGAAACTCACCAACAATTCCTCCCACATGTAGACTACAGAGATAGTGGAGAGAGCCAGGGCCAAAAAGATTGCAATCCAAAGTAGAGAAAAACTAGAGAAACTACAGTGGATGATCCCCCATTGCCCAGATTGCAGAGCTCAGACAGAATACCACCCAGGGAAAATTCCACTGAGGTGTCTGGAGCTCCCATCTGCCATGGAGTGCACCCTCGGCAACCTGCCAACATTCTGGTGATAAGACACGGGCAGCACTTCCCATGGAGACCAACTGGTGGTGAGTCTTGAACATCAGGTGCAGCCACCATCCCCCCCCACCACAGAGGTCCCAGCCACACAGTTTTCAATAGGAGAGCAGTGAGGCTCAAGTCCCACAGGAGGGTGCATGCCTCAGATCCACCAGAGGCAGCTCATTAGCATCCTGCCCACTGCAGCATGGGATGAGCAAGTGAGCATGGTCAGACTTGGGTCTCATGTGAGAGCTGAACATGCCCGGACAGTAGTTGTGGCTGGCGCCTATGGTACAGCCACCATGCCCCAACCCTGGAGGTCCCAGCTAGCCATGCGGTTTGAGACAGGAGACTGTTGTGATGCAACTACTACATGGGAGCACTGGCTTCAGATCCACCAGGGGTGGCAAGATATCATCCCACCCACTGCAGCACAGAATTGGTGAGTGAGCGGGGCAGGGCTTGGAACATGCGAGTGGGCAGAGGGCCCAGCATTGAGATCTGGCTTGTGCAGCCATCTGCTCCTGCTGTTTGGTCTGGGCTATGCTCTCTGAACAAAGATCTCAGTGCATGAGCTCTGCAGGGGACATAGAACTCTCAAAAGGACAGGAGGGGTCACACCACCTCTCTGCTAATCCAACACAGGGAGAATACCCCACAGGACAGATCTCTGATAGCACCCTGAAACTCATTCCAGCCCAAAAGCCTAGAACAGACTTTTCACCATCATCTCCCACCAGAGGGACACTGCACAGAAACCCCTCCTCAAAGACTTGCTGGCTTTCAGCCAGAGAGTGGATAGGGAAAATCCCTTTCCCTGCAATGGAACTGACAAATCTCAAAATAAAGCTGTCTTAGGAAAATTTACACAAGAGAAGAATGAAAACGGATCTATCGATGAAGGCACCAGTAGGGATGGAGTTGAACAACCCTGTACGGCTTCCCAAGAAAGCAGCAGGCAGGAAGGAGAGGCTGTGAAACATTGGGCAAGGACTCTCGCCTAAGGGAAGCTAGGCAGGGCCCTCTAAGCAGGTTGACAATTGCTACTGGTAATAGGAAAAGTAGTTAAACTTGAGCTCTCTAGTATACCTACTTCCTCATTCTCTTTTCTTTTTCAGTGTTCGTGTTCGTGTGTGTGTGTGTGTGTGTGTGTGTGTGTGTGTTTTGTAGTCAGTGTTGTTGTTTTCCTTATATTTTTTCCTTCATTGCTTGTAAGATTTATTACATCATTTTTGTCTGTGTATGTCTTGATGTTCTTTCCTGTAGTTTTGAGATTGTTATTTTCCCTCTGTTTTTTTCTTCATGGCTTGTTAGTTCTGTTAAGTTACTTTTGTCTGTGTGTGTCTTGATGATGTTCTTTTCTGTACTGCTGTGATGTTGTTGCTTTCCTTCTGTTCCCTCCCTTTGGTGCTTGTTAGTTTTGTTTCATTGTTTTTGTCTGTGAGCATTTTGATGCTGTTCTTTTCTGTAGAGTTTTGGTTTTCTACTTTTTTTCTTCTTCTTTTTTTCCCCAGCTCCTCTCCCTCCTCCTCCCCCAGTAAAGAAACAGAGATTGTTGCCACCCTGGCCCCCAGTCCCATTGGAATAGTGAACTGGAGGGTTGCAAACTGAGGAGTGGAGAGTCCAGAGAAGAGTGACACAAGCTGACAGTTCCCTGAACCTAGGAGAACTGATCCAGAACAAGGCTCATCCCAGGTCATGTAGCGCTGGTGATTGAGAGAAGAGCCCCACAGACTAGACAATGTAGGACTCATGGTGTAGGCTGTAGACCAATCAGGGGCTGAGAGTACAGGGGACAGAGGGAAACTGTCAGGGAAAATGCTGAAAACAGAGTCTGCAGCAAATCCTAGACATTGGGAACTGAGACTGCAAACTATGGGGCACCAGAGTGAGAGAAAAGTGTCAGAGATTCATCATCACCCAAACTCAAAAGAACACCAGTGGGGGAAGCTCTTCACACTTGAAGGAGGTGGATCCTAATTCCCAGATCAAGCAATGGGTAATCCTCAGCAAAAAAATACACTAAACATGAAAGGACACACTGGATGCAAAGATCACACAGACCAAAGCCTCTCAACAGACAATACCAAACAATCCCTATTTCTAGAGATGCCAGAATCAGAATTCAGAATGTTGATTATTAATATGCTAAGAGATATCAAAGCTAACACCACCAGCACCCTCAAAATCCTTGAGAAGAAGGTATCTCATCTGGAGTCTATATTCTCCTCACAGCTAGAAACAGTCAGAAAAAACCAAGCTGCAATCCCTGAGATGGAAGGCAAGCTGAATAAAATAAACACTTCAATAGAATCCTCAACATCAAGACTGGACAAGGTTGAACAGAGAATTTTAGGCATGGAGGAAGGAATACAAGATATTAACTACATGCAACCTAAGATGGAGAAAATGATGAAGCAACACCAGCTATATCTCCAAGAGGTTTCAAACAAAATGGAAAGCAAAATTCAAGAACTCAGGAAGTCTCTGAAGGAGTAGAAGCAATACAAGAGGATTAGGAGATTTATTCCAAATCTAATGCAAGGACTGGATACTTACACAACTGAATCATTCAGAATGCCACCCAGATATCTACAGAATATTCCATCCATCTGATGAGGAACATACATTCTTCTCGGCACCATATGGAACTCTCTCTAAGATAGATCACATTTTAGTACACAAAAATAGCCTCAATAAATACAAAAAAGTAGAAATCATCCCCTGTACCTTATCAGACCACAACAAAACAAAATTGGAACTCAAAACCCAAGAAAAACATCAGAAATTTTACAAATTCATGGAGACTAAATAATATACTACTGAATGATCAATGGGTTATTGAAGAAATTAAAGCAGAAATTATAAAATTCCTGCAATAAAAGGAGGATGAAAACACATCCTACCAAAACATATGGGATATACCAAAGGTAGTTCTAAGAGGGAATTTCATAGCATTGAGTGCCTTCATCAATAAGGTAGGGATGAACCAAATAAATGATCTAATGACACATCTTAAGGCAATAGAAAGCCAACAACAAATGAATCCCAAAAGAACTCAGGCAGAACTTATCAAAATCAAGGCAGAGATATCTCAATTAGAATCTAAAAAGACAATTCAAAGAATTAATGAGACTAAGAGCTGCTTCTTTGAAAAGATTAATAAAATAGATGCTCCCCTTACCAATTTCATCAAAAAGAAAAAAGAAAAGGACAAAATCTTGAAAATTAGAGGTGAAAAGAGGATTATAACCAACAATTCCAACAAAATATAGAAAATCATCAGAGACTACTTTGAGAAATTATATTCCCCAAAATACAAAAGTACAGAAGTAATCGATAAATTTATTAACACATATTATAATCCAAAATTAACCCTGGAGGACATAAGCAACCTAAACAAACCCATTACATAAGCTGAAATAGAAAAGGTGATTAAAGAGCATGCCAACAAAAAAGAGCCCAGGACCTGATGGGTTCACAGCAGAATTCTACCAAACTTTCAATGAAGAATTAATACCAGGTTTCCTCAAATTATTTTAAAAGGTAGAAAAGGAGGGAGCACTCCCAAACTTATTCTACAAAGCTGCCATATATCTAAACCAGGCAAGGATACATCTAAGATAGAGAATTATAGACCAATCTCTCTAATGAACATAGATGTAAAAATCCTCAACAAAATTATGGCAAACCTAATTCAGCAACATATTATGAAGATTGTTCACCATGACCAAGTAGGATTTATTCCACAGATACAAGGATCATTCAATATACAAAATTCAATTAATGTAATTCCACATATAAAAAGTCTTGCAAACAAAAAATCACATCATCGTCTCAATCAATGCTGAAAACGCCTTTGATAAAGTGTAACATCTTTCTATGATAAAAACCCTGGAGAAGATAGGTATAACATAAAAATACTTTAACATCATAAAGGCCATTTATGATAGACCTACAGCCAACACCATATTAAATGGAGAAAAATTGAAACCAATTCCTCTAAGATCAGGAGCAAGACAAGGATGTCCACTCTCTCCTATCTTATTTAACATTGTGATTGAAGTCCTAGCCAGGGCAATTAGGATTGAGAAAGAAATCAGAGACATTCAGATAGGCAAAGAAGAGGTCAAATTATCCTTGTTTGCAGATGACATGATATTTTACCTAAAGGACCCCAAAATCTCCTCTAGAAAACTTTTAGACATAATTAACTCCTTTATCAAAGTGGCAGGATACAAAATTAACACTCAAAAATCGGTAGCCTTCATTTTCACTAATGGCATGCAGGAAGAGAAGGAAATTAAAGCTACAATCCCTTTCAAAATAGCCCACCAAAAATTTAAACACCTTGGAATCAATCTATCCAAAGATCCTGCAGATCTCTATAAGGTAAACTTCAAAACATTAAAGAAAGAAATCACAGAGGATACTAAAAAGTGGAAGGACCTTCCCTGCTAATGGATTGAGAGAATCAATATTGTAAAAATGGCTATACTACGAAAAGCAATCTATAGATTTAATGCAATCCCCATTAAAATTCCAATGACAGACAGAAATAGGAAAAATGATCCAAAAATTCATATGGAAACACAAAAGACCACATATAGCCAAAATACTCTTAAGTTGCAAAACTAGTGCAGGTGGGATCAAATTCCCTGACTTTAAACTATACTATAGGGCTGTAGTAACAAAAACAGCTTGGTACTGACACAAAAATAGGCCTGAAGACCTAAGGAACAGAATGGAGGACCCAGAGATAGACCAACGTATCTGATTTTTGACAAAGGAGCAAAGCAGGCATATTGGAGAAAGGATAGCCTTTTTAATAAATGGTGCAGGGAAGCTTAGATATTCACTTACCAAAAAATGAAAACAGAGCCTTACCTCTCATTATGTGTGAAAGTTAACTCAAAATGGATGAAAGACATCAACATAAAACCAGAAACCTTAAAATTACTAGAAGAAAAGATAGGCAATATGCTCCAACACATAGGCATAGGAAAGCTTTTCCTTAGTAAGACTCTAATTGCTCAGGAAATTGCAACAATAATAGATAAGTGGGATTACATAAAATTAAAAAGCTTCTGTACAGCAAAGGAAACAATCAACAGAGTCAAGGAAGTCCCCACTGAATGGGAGAAAAATCTTCACATCCTATACATTGTACAGAAGACTAATTTCCAGAATTTATAAAGTACTCAAGAAAGCAACTCCCAAGACAACAAATAATCTAATACACAAGTGGGCAGAGGAACTGAATAGATAGTTCTCAAATGAAGAAGTTTGTAAGGCCATGAAATGCATGAAAAAATGCTCAATATCCGTAGCTATTGGGGGAATGCAAATCAAAACAACTCTGAGATTCCACCTTACTCCAGTAAGAATAGCCAAAATCAATAAAACAAATAACAGTAAATGCTGTTGAGGTTGTGGAGAAAAGGGAACCCTCTTACACTGTTGGTGAGACTGTAAATTAGTTCAACCACTTTGGAAATCAATATGGAGATTCCTCAGAAAACTAAAAATAGATCTGCCACATGACCCATTCAAACCATTACTGGGAATATACCCAAAGGGAGAAGAGTCATCATACCACAGAGACACCTGCATCTCCATATTCATTGCAGCACTTTTCACAATAGCAAGGATATGGAATAAACCAAAGTGCCCATCAGCAGAAGAATGGAAAAAATTATGGTACATATACACAAAGGAATACTACTCAGCAATTAAAAAATGAAATAATGTCATTTGCAGAAAAATGGATAGAATTGAAGAACATGAAGAATACAAGACCCCAAAGAGAAATACCATATGTTCTCTCTCATATATGGGAGCTGAATCAAACTTAGAAAGGACAAACTATTATACATAAATTAGAACATAATAAAAAACTCAAACTTAGTGTAGAAGGGACAATTTAAGGAGTGGGGATAAGGAAGGACTGGTCTAGCAAAGGGAATCAATGATTGTAGAAGATAGGAGGGGGAAGAGGGTCAACGAGAAGGGATAAAGGGGGATAGGTCAACCTCAGTGTAAATAGCATAACTTTATGAGTATGATGGAATAAAGAGGGGGAAGATAGAAAAAAACCCTGCAAGAATAGCTAAAATTAAAAAAAATATACTAATAATAACAAAAGCTGGCAATAATGTAAATGGACTAGATCACTCATCTAGTACTCCTGAGAACGTAAAATGTAGATCACTATAGAAAAAAAGCTTGGACTTAAAATCTGGATGGACGTATATAGATAAATATTCTCACAAAATACATGTAAGTAGAAAGGAGATCATTGGTGGCGGGAAGAGTTAGGGAAGGGGCGTCATGAGAGGAAGCATGTGAGCAATGCACAATGTGATCATGTACAATGTAAATGTGAGCAATGTACATTGAAATGCATATATGGAAATGACAGAATGAAACCCATGTCATAATGAGACCCATTAAGTTGTACATTAAAAATTTCCAATAAAGAAAAAGAAAAAAGAATGTGAGGAAGGAAATAGTAAAGAGCAAGAGATAAAAATGATTACAAGATAAAGAAGAAACACAGATATTATTAGATAAAGGTAAGAAGAGGAATAAAAATAATAACATAAAAGATTTAAAAACTAAAGAAAGTGAAAACAATACTAAAATTATAGTAAAAAGAAAATAAGTAAAATATAAAAGAAAAAAGACCAAGAATTGGAGAAATTTGTCTGGAGGGGGCAGTGCGTCATAGCTGGAGTTTATTGTTGTTCTCTGTTCTCACTGTACAGTTTTGTGCTATGTGCAGTCTGAGGTCTGGGCTGGTCAGGATATATTGCCGGCATCAGGGATGCAGTCACTTTAGAGTCTTCCTTTCTTTGCATACAAGAAGTTACTACTAGGCCAAATGACTTTTGTGGCTCATGGGCCAGATAGGATCTCACTTATCCCAATTTGTGCACCCAGTAGCAGCAAGCATCCAAGCTGAAGGGTGGCCCCCTAGGGTGTGTGAAGAGTAGGGGAAGCAAACAGAGGACTGAGTTCTGCACTGAAGGAGGACACCTGAGGGAGCCTGGCATTCTGCCTGGTAGTCTCAGTGCTTCCAGACTCAGCCCAGCAGTAATCCACACTGTGGGAGAGAGGAAGCTGTGGAAAATCAAGCAATCTGCCAGACCTAGATCCAGAACTTTCAGTCCCACCCAGCAGCAAACCACCCAAGACAGGTAGGCAGCTCCAAGGCTGAGTAGCCTGCCAGCACAGGCTCAGAGCTCTTAGTTTCTGCTATGATCCACAGGCAATAGAGCTGGCTCCTTGCTACAGAGGGTGGGGCCACCAATCTCCACACCTTTATCAGTCTGAGCTCCTGAGTGCCTACACTTCTCAGGGGTCCCTGTTCTCATCTCTTCTCCCACATCTTTTTCTATGTATTGCTTCCATCTGTTCATTCATATGAAAGATCCTGTATAAAATGAATAAACATAAGTAAAGGTTTTCCCTGGGGTTGATGAGCCACTATAGCAAATTAACCAAATCCCCAAACTATCCTAATTTATAGCTGATTGGTCACAACCTGGGACTTGGAATGGCATCCAAAGTGAGGATGTAGTCTCATGAGATGGATCTCTAACCTATGAGCTCTGAGATCATCTCATCATGTAGATGGTGTCAAAATTGAAGCATATGACACCCAGCTGGTGTTTGGTGGAGAATCTGGTGTCAGAAGAGTTGTGATGAGTTGTGTGTGAAAGGAGGCAGAGCTCTCTTTTTTCTTGTTTGTTTTTCTATCCCTTACAGTATCTCATTCCTCTTTTCTGTACTTGGAACAATCTATACAGGATAAAAATCATTTATCTCATGAAACTGTGGTAAAATTGACCTGTAAAATTATCTGGATTTATTGTCTTTTATAGAAGATTTTTTATTATAATTTCAATTTATTTAATGACAAGTTTAATTTAATGATATTAATATAAATTTTATCAGTGAATTCATTGGCATAATTACTAACAATATTTTATTATAAATTAAAACTCAATTTATCTTTAGTTTTCACTATTTTGTACTCTTAGAAATATATATTTATGACTTTTTCTTTTTTATCAGTAGTATTAAGTTTTGCCTAATTTATCAGTGTTTTCAAATAATGCTTTGTTGAATTTTAATGACCTTCTCTACTGTCTTTGTTATCTAATTCATCTAATGACCACCTTTATCTTTGTCTTTTTCCATCTAGTTCTTGTAAGCATATTGTGGTTGTTTTCTCTGTGGTTTCTTTCTTAATTTGAGCACTTATTTATTTTCAGTCTTTTATTTTAAGCCAATGCTCTCAATTGTTCTTTTGGTCAATGTCTCCTTTCTCTTATACCTCTTATACTTTGTCGTTATTCTTTGTACTCTGTAACCTCACAACAATATGTGTTAGCACAAGTTTGTTTTAAATGTTACTCTTAATACAGGTTGAAAGTCCCTTATCCAAAATGCTTGGCATCACAAGTGTTTGGGATATTTGGTTCTTTTGAATTTTACAGTATTTTCATATACAAAAGAGTTATTTTGGGGGTAGGAGCCTAAACATTTATCTTTTTTATATACTTATACACATAGCCTGGAGGTAATTTTATACAATATTTTTAGTGCATCTATGTTTTAAGTGAGACCCATCGCATAAGATCACATATGGAATATTCCACTTGTGGCACCATGTCAAACTCAAGATGTTACAAAGTTTAGGGCCATTTCAGATTTCAGATTTTTGGTAGAGATACTACTGTACTTGGAATACTTTTTCAATTTTAAGACTCCATGTTTCTTCAAAGAAAGATAATACACATTCTCTTTACTGTTTCTCTCTCTCCTGTTGTTTATTTTATTAATTTTATGCATCAGATTTTTGACTTGTAAAATAATTTTCAGTGAGAAATTATCTCTTTACCTGTCTTTTCTTTCTTCTTAAAATTTCCTGTCTTTTTCTCCTCTCACCTTAGCAGCTTGCCCATTTTGTACACTGCCTGCCAACCCCTTGTGCCTCCCCATCTGGAAATTGGTTCTATAATGGTGGTTTGGGGATCCTGTTTAGCAGTGACATTAGACTATTTCAGATACAGTCAAAGGGCTAGTTGCAATTTTGGCTTAGTTCTTTGTCATAATGTTAGGTCTCAGTATTTCTGTCTTCTAGACCTATAATACCTTTTAAAGCCACAGCTTCAAGCAACAGATTGAGAGCTATTTTCAAAATCTACATTTACATGTAGGGAGCTTGTTTCCAGGAATTGACTTCAAGCAATAAGGCTGCTGACTCTGGCCTCTACCATGCACAGAAGACTTTATTTTTAGTTTAATTGAAGAATCAATATTTGATTACCATGCTTTCTTTTAAGCATAGAGACCAGGACATCTGGGGCTTCCTTAATACTTATTGCTTTTCCTTTGATCATATTATGTCCTTTTACTTACCTTTTTTTAAAAAAAATTTATTTGTTACTATTACATGGATTAAAAAAGCAAAGAACTAGACTGGTTAGAAGATTAAAGTCAATTTGTACTGAAAATAAAATGAGATGATAAGAAAATTATGTAAAATGAACATGATGATTTTAAGTGTTTCTTCATATTAGGACAATCAAAGATGTTTGAACTAGCACAAATAATATTTAATACCAATGCCAATAGAGAAGGAGAGAGGGAGGGATTTTAACATAGGGGTTAAAGATGGAGAAATCAAGTGCAAAATAAAGATGCAACTCTATGAAAATCTCATAATTAATGTCATGAAGCTGTATATAATTTAAAAACTCATACTGTATATCATAAATATGCAAAATTATCACTACATATTAGTAAAAATTCTTTGTAAAATGTTTAACAAAATGGAATTATTCAAAAGCCTGATTTGATAAATACATTTTATATATATATATATATATATATATATATATATGAATTGAATTATCAATATCTACCCTGTAAATATGTATACTTAAAATACTAAGAATAATAAAAAAGACCACTGGCATCACCTTACCCTCTGGAGATGACCAGCGACCTTGTTTAGCTCCATCCTGATCCTCATCTACTATATAAGATGGAATATAGCTCAGTGCATCATTATACAAATCTGCAGGTAAGTCACCCAAAGCAAATGCTCTTCCCAATTTCTGTCTAAATAAAATTAAAAATATAATCAAAGTCCACTAGATGAGCTAAGCATATCTAACATTCAACTCTAGGAAGTCAAAATAATGCAAACATTGGTATAGTTTATATTTTAGAAAACTCTAAGGTTTTGATAAAGTATTTCTGAAAAACCAGAGAAATTAACATTCATCCATTTACAAACATTATGTTACAAGCAATTTCATTCCAAGAAATGATGCCTCTATTCAAGAAGCCCATGTACACTGAGGACCAGATCTCATTGAAGTGTTGGATTGTTGGCTGAAAAATTCAAAGAACTACAAGCAGAATTATTTTTATCTTGTTTGCTCCTCTGGAGCAAAGTAATCTTTAAAATTACTTAAAATAGAAATTTTATTCTTGTTGCCTTTCTTCCAAAAAAATCAGAACTAAATTACATGTGTAATTTTATTATCTAAGATTTACAAAAAAGAAAATTCAGTCTTTCATCTATTGAATTCTGAATCTTTCACATATTATCTCTATTATGAACTTCCCTTGAGTTATTTTTGGAATTAAGATATTAACAAATATGATTAAATGGATGAATAATAGTATTTGAATCAATAGTAGAGGAAGGTAGAATCAGTTCAGTACTGAGTTCAACAGAAGCCTCAATACAGCCTTGGCTCATAAGCAGGAAATTGCCAAATATATTTTATTTGTATTTGTGTGCTATGTAATGTACATGAATCACTGTTTCATTTCCTTGCTGAGAACTCTTCAAATGGAATTTTATGTCTAGTTAGGAGTAACAATTTAAGAAAGCTATGGATATGCTGGAGAGGCTATAGTGGAAACTATTTTAAACGTTTGGAAATTGAAAAACCATGGTCTGTAAAGGGAAATGGAAAGAAAAACTAGACTTATTTTGCAAAAGAGGAAATAGAGCTAGGTTAAGAAGAGGATGAAATAAGGTAAATTAGGGGAAATAATTTTTAAGTATTTTAACTAATGAAAGACTGGATTTTTATGAAAGATTCATGATTTATTTCACTTAAATGTTGAGAGTATTCAGAAACAGTTTAGAAATGTTTTCATGGAGATTTCTCATAAACCAGTTTCCCACTTCAATATTGTTTTGCCCAACAAAGAAAGTGTGGCCAATTTTCTTTAGTAGTAACAGCCATAGTAGGGTCAATGAGAAAGAACTTACTCACGTCTTCATTGAAGAACTCTGTCTGTGACCCTGGAAATTCTGTCAACAATATTTTTGTGGCTAATTTAGGGGCTGAACACTTCTATTCTTCCAAGATGCCTGCAGATACCCAATGGAACTCAGGTAGGTATGGGTGCGACAGTGGAAAGGAGTCTCATCTTTAGTCAGAAAACCTGGGTGGGTCCAGTCCCAGTGTTTCCATTAGTTGTCAACTAGACACTCAATCTTGTTTTAAGCCTTATTTCTTTGTCTCCAAAATGAGTTAGGAGTGAAGGGAATCTTAGAGGGCTTTCAGAATTCTAACCAGGTTTGAGTCTGAGGAATTCTGAGACTTGAGATTGCTGGAGTCAAGCAAGAACAAAGAATAAGGTATATATTTTTCCCCAGGTGCTTTCAGCAACAAATTGTTGCATAAGTATGTCTGCAGAAACAAAGAGCTTTGGAGAGTTCTCAGTGTCCTCTCTGCCATCACTACTGAGCTTTGTCAGATTAGACAGGATGCATCCATCTTTGGTAAATTTTGACCTGTGCCCTTTCCAAGTGGAAAAGGAGATTATCGAGAATCCAACTGCTTTCTCTGACTCTGGTCCCATCCCTCTTGGCTGACACTTTTACCTCCACCTATTCCAACACTGAGACCTTTATTTATAGTCTAGCAAATAGGGCCTTGTAAATATTCATATAGCTCCTTTGATTGCATTCAGGCTTTCAAAGTTAGCTGAACACAATCCTGCAAAGCTGAAATGCTTCGAATTCCTTTTCACCTTTTTAGGGTTGGCACACGGTGATGCTTCCCAGTGTGGAAGCTACTTCCACATCCTTATCCCTGTTCACACCTTCCCCATCAATCTGATGACATGAAACCACTTGACTCATAAATAGAAGTTAGAGAAACAGAGGTTAAACCACGGGCACCAAAAGTGGTTGTGAGTCTGTGAGTGTGGAAAAAGTGGGAGAATCCACAAGCATGTGGCTTTTAGCCATCTGCCTCAAGTGCCACAGTGAGAGTCTTCTATTTAAAATAATACAAATAATTTCCTTTTTCCTTGGTAAAGAAGAATGTTTTTGCCACAACCTATCTTCATTTCTGAAGTCTCCAATGTGAGAATAGACATATCAATACCTGTCAATTTTCTTTTCCTTTCTAAGTCTCTTTTAATATTTCTCTATAACACTGACCTTCTTTCACATTTGCACAGTAAATAGTGACCCAGTACAGTAATAACTATAGCAAATTCTTTTATAGTACTTAGTATTTACTAGCAACTCTTCTAAGCACTTTTTATATAATAGCACATTTAATGCACTTCCTGACATAGGCACTGATATTATCCCTAAAAACACAAAAGGAAATCAAATTTAGAGAGGTTAACTATCTTTTACCAAGTCATGGTGCTAACAAGTGACAGATCTGGGATTTGAAGATGGGTACTTTGGTTGAAACTGAAGAGGATTTGAAACATTTACTGATCTTCCTCAAAGAACACAGCCTTCAGTATGGATTGCACCTCTACATCAACAAAACAAAAATCCTGACAACTGGGTCAATAAGCAACTTCATGATAAATGGAGAAAAGATTGAGATTGTCCAAGATTTTGCTTTACTTGATTCTATAATCAACACCTGTGGAAGCAGCAGTCAAGAAATCAAAAGATGCATTGCATTGGGAAAATCTGTTACAAAAGACTTATTTAAAGTGTTGAAAAGTAGAGGTCACATTAAAGATGAAGGTGTGCCTGACTCATGCCATGGTATTTTCAGTCACATCATATGGCTGTGAAAGCTGGATGTTGAGTAAGGAAAACAGGAGAAATAATGCTTTTGAATTATGGTGCTGGAGATGAATATTGAATATGCCATGGACTGCCAAAAGAACCAACAGATCTGTCCTAGAAGTGCAACCAGAGTGCTACTTGGAAGCCAGGATGGCTACACTTCATCTTAGGTATTTTTGACATGTCAGGAGGGACCAATCCCTGGAGAAGGACATCATGTTTGGGAGAGTGATGGGTCAGTGGAAAAAAAAGGAAGACCCTCAACTAGATGGATTGACACAGTGTCTGCAACAATAGGTTTAAACATAAAAAAGATCATGTGCATGGTACAGTGTTGGGAAGTGTTTCATTCTGTTGTACACTAGAGTCAGATCCAACTTGACAGTACCTAACAACAAAAACAATCTGGCTCCAAAGTTTGTACTCTTACCCATCACATTTTTCTGGGAAAGAAAAGAGATTAAAATTAAGCAAAAAGATGGTGCCATCATGATGGCACTAAGTCAGAAGGCTTTTGGATAGATCACTAGGCCAACTCTCCCTAGATGAGTACAGCAGAAACAACCAGGTACAGAAAAAACAATGATCATGTTATTGCTTTAATTTTTTTGTACTCTTGTGGCACCTATAGAACTATTTCCTAAGCAGGTGATGAATAAAGAAATGCTGAATAAATGAACCCACAACTAGCCTACAGTGTGTTCATTGAAGACCTTTCAATTAAATGTTATGATGAGCAGAGTGGTAGAAGAGACTGATACAGCCTTGCAGATTAAAGCCAGAGTGGTAGCTGTTCTGATATACACAAGATGAATGGAAGGCAGTTGTTCAAATTTGGTAACTTGAAAATTTTAAGACTGAACCACTACCAGACACATGCTCTCCTGGGAGCCTCTCAGCATATTCTCTGTAGTCACAAGCCTTGACATGATTATGAACACCCTGTGAAATGGTACACACTGTAATATAAATTTTCATTACCACGAAGTCTGCAACAATACCACCCTGGTGTCCAATCCTGTCTGATGTCAGAAACTAAGCAAGGTCAGGCCTGAATAGTCCTTGAATGGTTGACTACCTGGGAATACCATGTGCAGCAGGCTTGGGAGAACGACCTGAAAGCCCACTTCTGAAATAATCAGCCATTGAAAACTCTATAAGAAGCAGAGAAGCACTGACAATAGTGCCAGGCATGGCACAGTGTCAGGTAGTGTTTTATCTATTGTACATAGGGTCACTATGAGTCAGACTCTACTCAAGGTCACCTAACAACAACAACAACAGGCACAATAAATTTAGTACATCTCATCTTTCCTATTCACCTTCTATGTCTTGTCCTCTCTCTCTCTCTCTCTCTCTTTCTCTTTCTCTCTCCCTCTGTCTGTCTCCAACCCTCCATGCTTGGACTTGAACCTAGGGCCTTGCACATACGAGGCAAGCTCTCCACCATTGAGCTGTACCTCCAGCTCCCTCTTTTATTTTTTATTCTGAGACGGAGACTTACTAAATTACACAGGCTGCCTCTGGCCTCGAACTTGTAATCCTCCTGACTCTACCTCCAAAGTCGTTGGGATTACAGGTGTGTGCCACCCCATCCTGTTTGTTTTTCTCCTTCTGATTTATAAGAGAGTCTGTCTATTTGACAAACATTATGATAAGCCTGTATTATATACCAGGAATTTCTTGTCATCTAGAAGCTATGCAACTGAACAAGTTAATGTATTTTTCATTCTTTTAGTCATCACACTTAGCCATCCCTTAATTTGACATTGATTTATAACTACAAATAAATAGACTCTTATAGACATTCAGTAGATTTTCATGAAATTATTAACCAACTTCTCCCAACTTTATACTCTATTTTGATTTGTGGTATATGAGTGCATATAAGAAAAGCTCTTTCTCTGTAAATTGTAAAAGTAGTACATTAGAAGGGAATATAATTCATTATCATTTTGGAGATGGGGAGGCAAATGGAATCAGAATATTTCCTTCCTTTATATCTCTGACATTGTGTGGATTTGTTAGCTGCATGAGTCATATTGTTAAAACTTTTGAACATTTGAGACTTAACAATAAACAGTAAGAGAACAGACCTCCTTTATCTCTAGGGCTGAGTCTCCATCAATTATAGACAGTGGCCTGGAGCTATGAAATGTTGAGTGTTTGACTGACTAGAATGGGAGGTAGGGTGGAGCAGACAGCATTCAGCCTCTATCAGTTTAATACATGTCTGAGACTTATTTATATTCCACCTCTAACTTCAGCATATGTGTGTCCTTGACCTGGGAAATGTGGGAGAATTTAAGTGGGGTGGGGATGTAAAAATATTTTCCTCGTGGAAAAAGAAAATGTGATTTCATTTTGTGAGACCATGAAATAAATTGACGTTCATTCATTGCAGGTATTTCTAAGTATATGTTTGAAAATGTCTGATCAAGCCAGATAAGGAGGCAAGTAGAGTGGTAATAGGGCTGGAGTTTAACTTAGTTGTTAAACTAAGCGCTGCCCTGTGCTCTCTGAGGCCCTCAGTTTGATCCCTGTTGTTGTTGTTGTTGTTGTTATTGTTAGGTGCCGTCGAGTCGGTATCCGACTCATAGCGACCCTCATAGGGTTTTCAATGGCTGTTTCGGGACTGCCTTGGGAGTAGATTGCCAGGCCCTTCTCCCATTTTTGCAGTGCTGGGAATTGAACCCTGGACCTTAGAGACTGCAGTGCAGTGCTCTGCCCACTGAGCCAAAGTTTGATCCCTAGCACTGCAAAAACAGAAGGATTTGGCAATCTACTCTAGAAGCAATTCCAAAACAAAACAAAACAAGAGAAAAACAAGCAAACCCCACAATTAATCATTGAAAACCCTATGAGGGTCACTATGAGTTGGACCTAACTGGATGGTCCCTAACAACATCAAGGTTTGCCATATTAGTTTCCTGGGATTCTCCCTCAGTGTGCTCTAAAGGAATCAACCCTGACAACATTTTGCTTCTTGATTTTGCACTTCCAGCCTCCACAACTGTGTGATGACAGACAATTTTCTGTTGTTTAAGCCACTCTCCATGTATGACTCTGAATCCACTCCGCCCCCTTTCCCAGCTTCCAGTAGTCTCAGGTTCCTTGGCTTGTGACACTCTTCCTGTGTGTTCATATTATCTTCCTTCTGTACATATCTGTCTCAGGGTCTAAATTTCTCCTTTCTGTAAGGACACAATCATATTGGATTAATGTCTATCCTAAGGGTCTCATTTTAACTTGAGTACCCCTGTGAAGACCCCTATGTCCATATTAGGGACTAGGGTCTTCAACAGGCCTCTTTTGGGGACAAATTATTCAACCCATAGTGATCACCAAGAAAATGACATGAACACTTAGAAGTGAATTTCATACTGTGTATCTATGTTCTTTGACTAAAATCCTCCAGCTCTTCCTTCTGGTAGACTGTCCTTCGGCTGACTTCTGCCTAACTTAAATAAGAATTGTGTGTTTGAACATAAGTTTCCACTTTCTGGGGCTCTAAATCCATGGAACCATGGATTTGTAAACATTCCAGAGAAGGCCTGGGGCAAGAACTCTAAATTATAGTACCAAATCTGTCAGTAATTATCCTGTTTCTCAAACCACTTTTTTTTTTTTTAGTCTCCACTTTCTGATCTGTCAGATGGGCATGAGTACACATGTCCTGACTACTTGAATGTAATATGCTGACCCTGTAAATGTGGAGATGTTACTCCATTTTATTCAAGGAAATATTCCAAGCAACAGCTGGAATAATCTTGGCATGTAACAGACAATTAGTATTAATTGAATTGGCAAATGAATGAACAGGCTCCCTGTATGCATGAAGATCATATCATATACCAAAAATTTAAAAGTCAGAATGTTGTATAGTGGAGAGTGTTTGCAGTACAGAGGGCATGTGGCCATGGAAATTAGGAGACAAGAGGTCTAGTCTTAGCAGTGCTAATTCACAGTAAGGCCTATTATTCACTAAAAAATAGGGGGAAGATGCCGGTCCTAATAGCTTTCTTCATTCTGAAATTCTAAGCCTCATGATATGCAATGTAGTGTTTCTGTGTGTTCATAAGTCTCATGTAGTAGAGGCAAGCTCTCTGATGAACACTATACCACCTTTTTGTTTTTCCGTTTTCTCAGGATTATTACTCATTTGAACTCTTCCCTTTGTACATGGACTGAACTTGAGCCACACCCTGGAGAGCCAGCTGCAATGGAACCTACTCTCTAGCCTTTGGGGTGGAACCAAGAAAAAAGGGCAAATGCAATATTTAGTCAGACTTTTTATTGTATGTGTTCTTCTCCACATTTGGTGCAGAATTGCAAAGGCAGTTTTATGTGCAAGAAACTACCAGGGATGAAAAAAGTAGTTGGTTTGGATGATTTTCTCAAAGTAGTGAGAATTTGGAATTCTTATAATGCAAATCAATACTAGGCCCATTTAGAATCAGACAAAGTGATGATTATTTTATGTCTCTGGGCCCAGAGCAAGTCTGCTTCCAGCTTTTCTAGTACCTATTAACATTTACAAAGTTCTTTCTAGTAAAAGACAAGTCTTTGGGGAATAGTTCATGCCTAGCTATTTCATGCCTTTTCATGCTTGGCATAAAACAGATCTGTGAATCTAAGTTTTGATGTGGAAATTCTTTCTTGTTATAGAAATTCTGATTCTTGAAATCCTTCTCCTCTCTCTCTCTCTCTCTCTCTCTTCTTTGTCTTTCTCCCCTGTTAAAATTACTTAGTTGTGAAAGAAGTCAGTGGGGAATAAATTCTGAAGTAGCATTATGATTAACCTGCAAGCAAAATTAGCTCTATTTTGGGGCCAATGATTCAGAATAGGGACCAAGCCTCCTTTACCTGGGATGACAACTCTGATTGGCTTCAGACAGGCAGGCACCAGATAGTCCACTGAAGGCCTGTAGTGAGTATCCTCAAGAGCCTCTCCTCTTCATGTTTCTGGTCATGCTAACTATTCAACTTCCCCTGTCTCTCCCATTCTGTGAATGGTGAACTGCCCTAAAGTGAGTAAGTTGCATCAATCAGGATTTAGCCAGTTCTCACCAGTTTGCTTACTTATGAAGTCCAGGAAGAAATATGTTTCTTACTCATTGAATGGAGAGTTGGACATGAAAATCTTATCAACCCTGAGCTGTCATAGTATCTTTTGGAATGTGGACTTATTGAGCAGTCCTAATATGATTTCTTTTTTTGTTTGTTTGTTTTGTTTTGTTTTCTTGTGGTACTATAGGTTGGACCCAGGGCTTCTCGCTTGCATGCTTTGCAAGTGCTGTTCTATTGAGCTGTACCCTCAGCCTATTTTTTTACTTTTTGAGACAGGGTCTCAATAAATTACACAGACTGCCTCTGGTCTCGAACTTGCGATCCTCCTGCGTCCACCTCCCAAGTTTCTGGGATTACAAGTGTGTGCCACTGTGCCCAGCTTCTAATATGACTTATTGATGGTGTCTACTTTCTTGTTCAGAGAAGTGTCTAGTAACAGAAGCTGTACTAAGTTCTGAGACAGAAAGATGAATACCACATGAAGTTGCCCCAGAAACCTTACATTCCACAATGAGAAACAGATAAAACATAATTGCAGTATAGTGGGAGCTATAGAGATAATAGATAGATAGATGATAGATAGATAGATAGATAGATAGATAGATAGATAGATAGATGAAGGCATACTGTCTAGGGGAAGATTTGTTCCATTATGGAGTCCTAGAAAGGTTGGTAAAGAAAGGTCATAGCTGGGCTTTGAAGAACGAGAAAGAAATAACATTCCTGGCAGAGAGAGAAAGAGAGAGAACACTGTGAACAAAAGCAAAATGAATAGTAATTAGTAGGTCTGCCTGTCTGGAAGGTACAATAGTTTAGATGGAGTGGCTGGAAAGAAAATGAAAACCTTGGACCAGGTTTTGAAGCTTCCATCAGGACTGAAACAACCTCTGGGCCAGCAGGTCATCTTCTGGCAGCTCAGCAGCTACCCCTACTGGCAAGGCTGAGTTGATATCCCAGGTGTTGAATAGGGTGAGGCCTGTCTAACCTGGAACAGCATATCTGAGAGTATGCCCTATGTGATGGCAGGTCTAGCTTGGACCCTTATCCTCACTCCCCTGCCCATGCTACCTCATGGAAAAGTGCTATGAAGTCTAAAGTTGCATTTGTGAGCTATTTCAGGTCATCAAAAATGGGGATTTATGTCTGAGGCCATATTCATCAACAAAGAAAGACATATTTGGGCTTCTGTGGAAATGGTTAAGGCTGCTTAGTAATTTTGAGTTCTTCCTAGTTATTTCCATATAAACAAATTTAGAATAGAGACTCCCACAACAGAATTTGTATAGTCCAACTGCTTGCATTTTCTATAGTTTTTAGTTCTAGAAAGATTGTTGTATATTGTGGTCTCCTTTCCCCTTTAGTTTGTCTCCCTCTCATGGATTAATTTGTTCACCTTTTAATATCAGTTATATGCCAAGCACTACTACAAACAAACTTATCTCCAACAGGAAGGAGGATTTTTTTTTTCAGGGCTGCAGATGAGTATAATACTTCTGATTTTTGTTCCAATATTTTATCAATTAGCTTTCCAAATATTTTCCAAAGGAAAATTGCATTTTCCTCCTCCACAGAAATTTTTGGATCACTAGAATGAAGGAATTTCTCCTGATTTTCCAAGTTTAAGGTGGCTGAAAGAAGTAAGTCTATGTGGTGTTTTCCATGCAGGGGCCTACATGGAAAATGTGATGGGGTGGAGAAAAAGAGACTGAGTAGAAAATCATGGGACTCTTTCAGGGCTTTGGCCCTTCTGGGAAGTCTCAATTTTGATCTTAACGCTAATTCTCTAGAAAGATTGGGAATCCCAGTTCATTCCATTTCCAACGCACAGGAAATTCCTTTCTTGTTTTAGAGAACTTCTTCCCTTGTAAAATAAAAGAAGATATTTACAGGAGGCATTGTTATTATGAGATCCACAGGAATGATGTCCATCCTCAGCCCAAGCTCTAGATAATTAGAGGATGAAGCATTATAATAATCATGGAGAGTGAGATTTTGGTTATTCCCATTGCCAAGGCAAGCCCCAAGCAGTCTTTCCAACCAATCATCTAGGCCTGATGTGGCAGACCCACCTGGGTCAGACTCAGATCACTCAAGCCACTAAGTCTGAACTTAGCTCACATCCATGTGCTGTGGAAGCAGAGACCACTCCCTGTGACTAGTTGGTAAGTAATAAAAAGCAGGCAACAACATCTGTAAAAGGAGGGACTAGAGAGAGGGAGAGCAAGGGACAGGTGTAGTTTATGCCAAATTGTAGACTTTGTATAGCAGAGATAGAGTCACAGCATGGAGACAGCAAGGAGAGAAGGGTTTGACTTATTAGAAAAAATACTTCATCATGACTACTTCCTGTACTCTCAGCTCCCTCTCTGGAGGTAGGGTTAGGGTTCTGGTCCTAGCGCAAGTCCTTTTCTGTATAAATCAAGGAGATATTCTAGGTGTTTCCATCTAAACAGGAACCTAATAAAGGGAAACTGCTCAGAAAACAGAAAGAACAAATGTGATCTTTTCTTGCCTCTTTAATGAGAAGCAGCCAGAAAATGCTGCTGCATAACAAACCTTTGAGCTGTTAGGAGACAGCAGCAAACTGCTGCTGGCTCAAGTTGCCCCACATCTAGCTGAAAGGTTGATTAGTGCTAAGTGATAACAAAAATCTTTGGGCAAGGGAGAATAGGGAAATTTATTTTGAAACCTTCCATTCCCTGTGATCTGAGAGAGAATATAGAGCCAGGTGGAAATGGGTGCTGAAAGCCAACAGATGATATACAACACACTCTTTTGTGATGCTGGCTTGTTACTGCATTGTTCACAGCCAATGGTGTCTTGGCCTTTGCTGGGCTTCCCTTCCTGCCAAGGGAGCAGGTGAGACTCAACAGGTTCCTGTGGTCAGAAGAAGTGGAACTATTGCTTGTCAAAAATGTATCTGTATTCACATTAAGCAGCATGCTCACAGGGACTTGCTTTGACTTCAGAATTCAAACACTTTTTATCTTTCTTACATGGTATTCCTCATCCCTTCCCCCATCATAAGCACTTTAATAAAATCAAGTAGACTTGTTCTCATCCAAAAGTATTACCGAGTGCTTTCTTCATTGCTGTAGGCCAAATTCATATCAACAATTGGGCAATATTAACTTTTTTAAAAGAATGAAATAGAGACAAGGCAAATAGAAAGAAACTGAGTAAAAATCTAACAATATAAATTTAATAAATGAAAGTGTCTCAGACTCCCTGTAAGCAAAACAAGAGAGCAGAGAAGGAAAAGTTCATTGAATGTTTGTGCACTCTCAGCTGGCTTTATGGAGAAGTGAGGGATAGGCACTGGGTTTAGAAAGGAGTTGGGCAGAGGAAGAGAAGAGAGGGCATTCCAGGTGTGTTGGTGGGAATGGCTAGGCCAGAGTCACTGAGGGATATACCATGTTGGAGCTGAATGTGGGCTAAAAAGGAATGGGAAATCATGCTGATAAGGGTTTATGGGGCTTCTCTGAGGCAAGACTCCTCTATGCAGTGAGCAATAGGAGCCATTGATGGTTCCTTCCTCCCCCCACTCTCTATGGCCATATAGATCTAGTTGTTGTTGTTGTTAGGTGCTATCGAGTTGGTGTCTGACTCATAGTGACCCTACACACGATAGACGAAACAGTATTTTCAATGCTTCTCTGCTATTTATAGGGTTTTCAATGGTGAATTGATTTTGGGGAGTGGGTTACCGGGGTCCTTCTCCCAAGCCTATAGCACCTGGTGTTCCCAGGCGCTCTCCCATTCATGTACTGACTGGGCCCAACCCTGCTTAGCTTTCGAAATTGATGGGATTGGATGCCACACTGGTGCTGCTACAGGCATAGATCTAATACTTGGGTGTTTTGTGGATAAATACATTTTAAAATGCCTTCAAGTGATACCAGAGGAGGGCATTGGGAATTGCCAGCTCCATCATTCACTAGTTGTGATATCTAGAACAACTATTTCACTTCTAGGTCTCACTGTCTAGATGTCCCCAGTGGGGACAGTGTACATATATCTGTAGGATTGTTGTGAAAAGAAAATAAATAAGGCAAATGATGAACTTCTCATGGTGCCTAGCATGAGACTCAACACTCAAAACTTGTTAACTGCTTTTGTTTTCCTTTAATAAGTTAAGAAACAAGCCACCAACAACCACATCTAGGTGTAAGCACTTCGACAAATCAGAATTATCCTTCTTAGTTCTATTTTTTTCAAAACCCCAAACTTCCAAAATGAAATACCCTGGGTAAAGTTTCCATAATTTGGAATTTTACAAAGCTGCCTACGTGCCAGAACTTCACATAAAGTGTCTCGATTTTGCACTTAGGGTATCAGTGACTCCATGATGCACATAAAATATGAAGAGTTTGCTTCTCATCAAGCCATGGAAGAATGACTGATTGTGGAATGCCAGACAAGATAATTAGATGGTACAGACAATAGCTATTATCACAAGCACTAACACATGGTGACTTGCATGCTACTGTGCCAGAGTTGTCAAGAATCTTCAAACTGTATCTACCCTGGAATATGCTGTAGGAATCGCTTCGCAGCCTGAGCATCTGCAGGAGCAGATGAGGGGCCAATTACTTTACCTCCAGAGTAGAGAATGATTTGATTGCTTTAACTTATACTTGCTTAACTTTCTTGGCTAAAGGACAACATAGCACAATATTACAATATTGAAGTGCCCTCTAATATTGCTTTAGGGGCAAAAAAAAAGGTGGTTTTTTTTTTTTTTTTTTTTTTTTTTTTTTTTGGCTGAGGGTGAGGAAAACCTGGCCTCTGATACTTGCAGGTGTATTTTTCTTGGGAAGCAAGATTGCTAAAGAAACAAAAGATTTGGTTCGTTTGGCTTGGCAAGCCAAAAATGCAATCCTAGGGGAAGACTTTATTTAGAAACTTTATTTTTCCCCTGTTAGCTTGAATAGTTTATGGAGGAAAAAAAAAGAACTATAAATGGTTCATAAGTTTGCAATTATTTTTGTTTTTATTTTAAAAACAAAATACACTATCCCCACCCAGGTAGATCTTACTATAGATTCATTTCACTTTTCATTGGCTACTGTTCAGTTCTCCACAAAGCTGCAGTTTAGACTAGGGATATATACTTCCAAAACATGTGAATATATAGATGAGATTCTGTTCTGTCTGTGACCACTGTTCTCAGCTGACTCTACAGTGAGCCCCTCTTTTCTGAACTCTGTCCTGTCTATTAGCATGCTGATTGCTCCCTCAAATATGTTCTTTCCAATAATCTCCAAACCACTGATTCTTGCTTTCCTCCCCTCCCCTCACTCTTCTGCCCCTTCACTGCAATGACATGGAATTTACTGAATTTATTGAGACCACCAGTAGTTACCAAGTTCAAAAGAGACTTCTTGTCTTAAATGACTTCTCTGAGCAATTTAGTACTGTTGATCATACCATCACCCCTGAACCTGTTTCCCCCTCAGCTGTTTTCTGGTTCTTCTATTATTATGGCTCTTTCTCCTCCATCTTCTTAGCTGGATTCCATCCCCCAGCTGCTGAGTACACTCATCTCTTTCTCCTTGACCTTGCTGGATGATTTTATTCACACTCATAGCTTCAAGTTTCCCTTATATCCCAGTGGCCCCTTTAGCTTTTCTGAGTCCATATTTCTACTTGCTTAGAAGACAGGTCATCCTGATTACCTTACAGGAACCCCCATTCAACATGTTCACAACTGAACTTGCTAGGTTCTCTCACAAACTTGCTCCCTTCCCATAAGGCAGAACAATGAATGATACCATCCAGATGCCTAAGATAGAAATCTTTGGGATATATATGTATATATATCCAAATGTGTATGTGTGTGTTCGCATATACACACATATATACTTATATATGTGTACATATGTGTACATAATGTATGTGCACATATATATATATATGTAATTAGGTGCCATTGGTTGATTGTTTGGGGAGTGGATTGCCATGTCCTCCCACTTTTGCAGTGTTGGGGATTGAGCCCAGGACATTAGAGAACACAGAGCATCACTCTACCAACTGAGCTAAACCGCAATACTCTGATCCATTCAGTAGCCAATCCCTATTAATCATACCTTATCAATATACTTTGAATCCTTCTTGTTTTATCTTTTCATCTACAACTTTAGTTCATGATCAGTTTATCTCTTACATAGGATTACTATAGTGAAATGTTCTTTTTCTATCACTTTCTATTCTTTCTCTAATCCATCCTCTACACTATATGAGTTAACCCTTTAAGACACATTTTCCCATGTTTCTTTGCTACAAAGAAGTGACCAAACCTGGCGCAATGGCGCACACCTATAATCCCAGTGGCTCAGGAGGCGGAGGCGGGAGGATCACAAGTTCCAGACCAGAGGCAGTCTGCGTAACTTAGCGAGACCCTGTCCCAAAAAGTAAAAAAAAAAAAAAAAAAAAAAAAAAAAAAAAAAAAACATGGGCTGAGGGTATACCTCAGTGTTCCAGCACTTGCAGAACATGCAAGCATAAGGCCCTGGGTTCAACCCCCAGTAGAAAAAAAAAAAAAAAAAAGAAGTGACCAAATAAAAACCTGACAGTAGACCTTTAATGCCTAAAATGTAGAGTCTACTATTCTAAAAACTCATTCGTGAGCTTGCCTTCTTGTAGACCTTAATCTTCACCAGAAAAGGCAACTTTTCTCTTTCACCTGGTGAACTCCTGCCCATCTCTGAAATGCTGACACAATTGTTGATTCATCTATTAGATGATACTGACACTTATGAACTGAAACTGGTAGCAACTACCTCTAGTTCATTTGTTTCCATCGCAATTTTCTCTGCTATGATTACCAATCATTGCCATATGGAGTTATTGTATTAAATTGCTTACATAAATTTCCCACCTAAAATCATTAAACTCTTAAAATGAGGGAATGTGTCTGGTATTTTATATCTCCAGCATATACCACAAGGCTTGCCATCTAGGAGGTGGTGAGTCTGTGGAATGAATGAATGATACATTCCATAAAGTTGCAACACACATAATCTTTGGTTAGGTTTACTTTTTTAAAAAGAGAAAGAAAACTGATATTTTTCTAGTGTTCTAATTCATAGGTCTTCATTCTCTTCCTGTAGGAATAGTCTTCTCTAGTGGTTTTTTCATTATCTAATTATGCAAATGACTACTTTGTGGTACTTTTATTTAATCTATTCATTTGACTTTATTTAGATAGTGGATCAGAGCTCTGCATTTTATAATTCCAGGAGGGTATACTGGGAAATATTGTTTAAGTGAAAAGAAATAGTCACTTGAGAATGTTCCACAAGAAGATGGGATTAAGCTGCCTCAGTCTTTATTATTGTTGATACATTTCCCACAATGGCTCCCCTGCAGGCTGAAATCTTTTCTCTCTCTCAAGTAAGTGGCATCTGTCAACTATTGTCAGGAGTAGAAGTCTGAGCACTAGTGCTCACTGCTTAGGAATCTGAGTCACCAAGAAAAATGCAACACAGTTAAGTAGTGGATGGAACAAGAATTTACTCAGGTAGAGAAGGCAAAGCAAGATCAGCTTCATTAGCAAGCCTGTGTTCCCATGGCCAGCCGATCCCTGCAGGCAGCCAACACTGGGGAACTGAGCTGCATGCACCCATCCTATGCTGTTGCTGAAGGATTCTTGTTCCTTCTCTGCAGGAGACAGACCTGCCAGTGGGGCTGGCCAAATGACATAGGCTACGCATGCGTATGAGAACATGGGAGTACAATTGAATCTAAAACACGGAGAGATTCCCACATGACGTGATTAGCCTGGCTCCATCTGTGAGGACTCTGTCTCTTAGGAAGGGAATGGTTCAGGCCCAAGGTCCATTCCTGTGTTGTGAGTGGGGCTCACAAGCTTGCTTGCAGGATACTGCCTTTCTCATTGCTATTCTTCTTCCACCTTTTCCATAAATCCAGTTTCTTTAGAGCACATTTTTCCTTTACCTTCTTGAATTCATTCCCAATTTTATTAAGTTAATTGATAATTTTACTTTTTAAGCAATAATCACTTTGGTATGTCCAAAGCCCACTTTTATAGGAAGTGTTTTGTTTTTTCTACCATTCAGTACACAAAATAAGTTGGAGAATTTTCTTTACTCCATTAATTTAATTTTTTTGGTGTTATTTTGCTTCTTCCTCAAACATTATGATCTAAATCCTATGTCACTGATACCAAATCTACACAGCTCACGTGTGCTAATGAATTCCATTTAGCTCTAAACAGCAGAGAAAGTAATTTAAAAGGGCTGAAATATTGGTCAGTCTTCATTAACATAAATGGTCTTAGGAATTGAAAAAAAAATCTAACATATCAAATTATTCTATAAAAGATATGGTGAATTGAGAGTTAGAGCCAGGAAACCTGAGCCTGATGTATAAATTTAGAAAATGAGTCACAAAAGATAAGATTTATTAAGATATGTTATCAAAAATAATGTATTCTTTTAACCAAGAGTTGAGCATATTTTTGTCTCTTGACAAGAAATAAAATCCTTTTGGGGAATACAAAAATTGGCATTTCTAAAGGAACTTTCTAGATTTCCTAAGAAAAAGAAGATAGTCATGATAACTAGGAGACAAGTTTTTCCATGCCAATCCAGAAAAACAGCAGAGTTCAATTAAAGAATGCACTACCCTCTGCTCATTTATTCAATTCTGAGCCTTTAGTTGGTTTTCCCTCTTCCTCTTCCTGTTATTTTTATCTAGAGAATTTTCTCCAGCTTAAGTACCTTCTCCAAATAGGCTCATCTAAGTTCTATTTTTCTTGCAGCACTAAAAACATTCTCTTCTCTGTAATTTCATTTGCCTACAAAACACCCAATTCTACAGAGGGCAAAGAGGCAATATGGAAAGGCTGCAGAGACAAACTCACTGAAATGGCCAATAAAAAAAGAAAAAACATAGGTTGAGAAGAGTCCATTTTCCTATCAGAAAAAAAAGTCAAAAGGAAAGTTGTATTCTTTATAATCATGTCAAGAGTGTTAAGTTTTCTTTCCAAACACCTGATGAAACTAGAGCAAGAGGAGGGTCACTGAATCTTACTGGGCAGAACAGAAGGCTGAACATGGGCAAGTGTCACCTGAACCAGTTGTATGCCCAAGACAGTGAGCATTTGGAATGTAACCTAAGTTTTTTCTTGCCCTTTTCATAAACCCTGGAAATCCATGTCTGCAGAAGGAGCATTAACTATGTTTCCATGAGGCTGAACATAGATTTCATTTTAGCACAATTTGTATACATCTTGCCCTTATGATGGAACGGATGGTAATCCTGAAGGCCAAGCTTACCTATGGTAGACACCAGAGGGAAAACAGTGATTTGACATCTTAGTGTAGATGTGTACAACTTGCTCCTGACACATAAGGACATTACATTCATTTATAGGGACGGTCACCACACCAGAACATTGTTTCTGGGACTAATCTTGATGATTTCCCTCTTTATTCCTTTCACACCTGCCATGCATTCTTTGCTCACATCTGCAGGCATCTGGGCCTCTCAGCTGTCTTTTGGCGGCACTGAGACCACGTAGAGCCCCAGTTCAGGCCCAGAATTCCAGAGGAAACCCTGCCACAGTACCAAAGTAAGGGTGATAAGTAAGCTACAAAGTGCCAAGAAAACCATATTGGCTGATGTTGATGCTGCTGCTCTATGCATTAACCATGTCAGTACCTAAAGCCAAGTCATGTTTTCAACTATGTGTTGACACTGTGATCGACACAAACATGCTACTACCACCACGGGGACAAGAGTGAGGCAGCCAAGGTGAGTGCCGTGGACATCCCTGCCACCTTCCCTTCATATAGGTCCCTCAGGGATGGAAGAGGAAGAGCAATTTCTAAGTATTATTTGTTCTTGGGTATAGCCCTTTGCTCAGCAATGCAAATGGATGGACAAGGCCACAGGCCATGTTCTTTCTCGCAGACTTGGTTTACGCAATTTGATCCAAGTGAGTGCATCTTGGCCTCTTTTTTTTTCCTTCTTCTTCTTGGAATAAAGTCCTTCCTGAGTGGCTTCTCAGGTCTCTGTGGTCTTTTCCCATAGGCTACTTAATTTTCTCACCCACAGGACAAAATCCTAGGGAAGACACAGTGGAATATCTGTCCAGAGCTCTGGCTCTAGTAGCCTACACCCAGCTGTTCTCACCCTAAGGAAGAAAGGATCTCTCATTCACTGCATGTGTCAAACCAGGGAAGGCCATTATGGGTTGGGCAAGTCCAGCTGCACAGAGAGTATCACTTTTCTAAATAAACATCAGTGTTAAAAAGTAAGAGGCTCCATGAAGCGGTGAAAAAAGCTCTGGCTTGGGAAGCAGGACATCTGGACTGTGCATCTTATTAGTTGTTTGGCCTCACTTGAGTCCTTTAATCTCTGGAGTTCAGCTTCCTAACTTTTCAAAACCATCAATCAGCATGATCACTAAGATTCTGTCTAACCCTAACATTCTGTATTTGGGTAGGTGAATCTAGGTCATTCATTTCCACAAAGGATCTTAATGTATCTATTTGTTTCTTTAAATGAAACATTTATTATTACTGTTCCATCTGAGTGATTACTAGTAATCACCCCATTTTGTAGATAAATAAATTGAAATCCAAAGGCATTGGGTTAACATGTATACAATGCTACCATAAAAGTTCCATGCAGAAAAAAATGAGTTGTGCTATGTTATGGCTTGAATTTGAAGTATCCCCCTAAAAGGTTTATGTATTCAAGGCTTAATCCCCAAAACAAGCAGTGTTCAGAGAGTTGGGACTTTTGGGAAGTGATTAGATGACAAGGGCTTTGTCTTTGTCAAAGGATTAATTGATGAATGGACTGAGTATTTGACTACACTCTTGGGAGGTGATGGAATTGTGGAACCTGGGGCCTAGTTGGGAGAAGTGGTCAGTGGGGGTGTGCTCTGGAAAGATATTCCTTGTCTTCTGCCCTTTCATGTAATCTATCTTCTCTGCTTCCTACCTACCATGAAGTGAATGGCTTTGTTCCAGCACATTCTCCTTGCTACCATGTTCACCTTTACCTCACCATGCAGCAGTAGAACAGGCCACTATGGCCTAAAACTGTGAGTCAAAATAAATCATCTTCCTTTTAAGTTGTTCTCTTGAGTATTTGTCACAGATACAAAAAGCTGACTAACACATGATAATTGGTCACTGTTTTTTTTTCCCACATATTTATTAATGGTTCTTTATTGTCCTGGTCATCCACAACTAAGATGGTCAAATTTTTGACAGCAATACCCTTGCATGTTTTCTCCTCCTTTCCTTTCTCTCTTCAGACTTTCTTTGTCTCGTTCCCAGAGTAGGTCATTGTCGAAGTAGCCTCTTAAGTGGTATCTCTTTTCTAACCTTCCCACAATTCATCCTCTATAGTATTGGAAGATTATTTTACAGAGCATAGACCTAATAATGTCCCTACTTTTCATAAAGCTCCAGAGATCCTTCACACATGTTATTGTTGTTGTTAGGTGCCATCTAGCCGAGTCTGACTCATAGCAACCCTCATAGGGTTTTCAATGGCTGATTATTTTGGGATTGTTTTGGGGAATGGACTGCTACATCCTTCTCTTACTTTTGCAGTGCTGGGGATCAAAGCTGAGACCTCAGAAAGTGCAGAGCAGTACTCTACCAAATGAACTAAACTCCAGCCCCATCCCTTTAATTTGGCATTCCAATCCCCACAGTCTGGCTGTAATATACTTGATAATCTTAGACAAATGGATTAACTTTCAATTCCTCCAGACACTTTTGAGCAGTCTCTTCTCTTTAACTACGTTTGTTCTTTGTCTCATACTGTATGTGCCCTCCTACAGTGACAACTTTCCTACCTATTCTTACTTGTAGATTCAACTCTTACCTGTCTTCCAAAGTTGAGGCTGGTGAGTCCTTTTCTATGAACGATCCTGTACATTCTCTATCAGAAACAGTTTTTCTTCTCTAAATCATCTTCTAAGACTGTCCTTACTTTGTAATCCTTATAAATGTGATTTTGCATTTATTTGATCAATATCAGTGTTCTTTCTCTAGACCATAAGCTCCAATAGGACAGGCAATGTATCTGCTTTGGCCCATTGTTGTTTCCCCCAGGGTCTAGCACAATACCTGTCACATTGAAGATATTTAGTAGGCAATTAGCAAATAATTGGTGGAATGAACATTCCTTAAAACCCATAATTTTCTAATTCATGGGGGAAGATAATTGTACCTATGTCTTATCTTTTGTAATAAACTATTGGTTCTTTGAAAAGAGAATCTATGTCTTATTCCATTTGAAATCTCTCAAAGAAAAAAATACCTTGCATTTCAGTAATAGTTAATTAACAAGGCAATTTTAGGAAAAGACTAAACTTTGAAGTGATATACCCTAGGTTCAAATCTTGGTTTCATAAATTTGGGTGAAAATTGTTCAAGGAAAGTTTCTAATTAACATTGGTATTTTATGTATTACAACCTACAAAGAGTTTTTGCATTTATCTCAGTTGGTCATTGAACAAGGTCAAGTAGTGTTATTACCCCTAGTTTCCAGATGAAAAAGCAGAGAGGTGAACATAAGGCAATTGAGGCTTAAAGATGTTAATATTCACTCAACTACGAAGAGGAGGCAGATGGATCCAAATTGAGATTTTTTTCAAGTCCAAGTCCATGTCTTTTCTATTATCACATAAATATATTGACAGCACAGACCAATGGATATATGGTTTTGAGTAACAAAATTCTTTCTAGAATTAGGTCTTATTCTCTGTTTGGATCACTGAAAACAGTAGGAAGAGTTTACTGGTGCTCTTGGTCTCAGGTTAGAAAAGGCAGGATGATATATATAGCAAATCTTAAAAGAAGAGCAGGCTAGGCCTATTTTCATACTTTGCATGTGGAAATAACAGAAAAAGCCCAAAGAATTTCTTTCGCCTATGAAGCTGTCTTCATTGAATAGACAAAATTGAAACTCATCACTTTTATTTCAACTAGAGCCCTTTCTTCCCTTCTCCTCCTCCCCCTCCTCCTCCTCCTCCTTCTTCTTTTATGAAACTACTTGATCTCCACATGAAGTACAAATCCAAATCAAGAGAAAAACAGTTCTTATTTATTATGTAGTTTTCTCTAATGATGCTTTTCCCAGAAATGAATCCCTGTCCTTCTCAGACTTCCTTTCACAAGATGCTCTGATCTGGCTCACCTCTGCAGAACCAGGCAAATTGTTTTGCCTGGCTTATTCCATCAAATAGAAGGCTCAGCTGCCTTTTCTCACACTCAGAATCCAGCAGTCCATTTTCCTTGGTCATCAGCATAGGAGTGGATAGTCACTTCACTTAATGGGCTGAGCTGCTGCCAAGTTCTAAAGTGCTCTTGCCCTTCCTTAAAGATGCAGAATAGTTGCTTGTTACCCAGGACATCTGGATACCTTGTGTGAGTAACCCCTCCTGAGGGTGGTGGGTTATTTGAAATCAGATCATTCCAGTAAAAAAAAAAAAGTTTAGGCACTGTGAAACAATTTTGATAGAACTTGGTAACTTAAAACAAAAACCTTTCCAGTTATAGTTCCTACTCAATAGCAGGTAAAACAGTAAAAAATATTGAGAAAGCAAAAATTAATCTGTATCTAGAGAATTTTAATAAATTTTAAAACAAATAAATTCCCACAGATCCTCTGGGGTTTTGCCAGCAAGTGTTTAACAAGTTTAATAATCTGTTTTTAACAGCCAGTCAACATGTTACAACTACAGGCATTGAAGAGTCACAAAATACTTTGTAAAAAGTAAATAAAGCCAATAATAATGCTGAGCAGAGTTTTAAAAGAAAAAGAAATTAGTGACATAAAATATTTTCGCTGAAATGCAGGAATATCAGAAGTTATGCTGATTAGAATCTACCAGCAGGATAGCTGAGTATGTTGAGCCTTCTATTCTTATTCTAGCAGGGGAACCAGACTATAGTCTTAACTGTATAATGTTTACTACTTATGAGCCAGACAGCTAAAGGTTAATCCAGATCTTATTAACAATTTTATGGGAATCAGGAATTTTGACATTTTTCCTTTTCTTTTTCCATAGCCCAGAAAATTTCCTCAAAATTTCAGAAAAAAAAAATCTGTAAAAAGATACTTTTTTTGGTAACCATTATTTCTCTAGTTAGAATAACACCTCATTTGTCCATCATCATGAAAGGAATGCATGTTCTTCAAAAATTAATTTTCCAATAAAAGAAAACAAGTTTAGGGTTCAAAGAAGTCACTTTCATTTAGATATTTTTGCTGGAACTCTTTATAAAAGATATTACATACTGAACAGAATTTGACCTTTTCTGATGATTCAGAGTTCTTATTATGACCATCAATCACTATGAATAGCTACCAACTCCTTCCTCTCAGAGTCTAAACATACTGGAATCTCTCACAAGCTAAAACATAGGTTACTTTTGACTCTATCTACCTTAAATTTCTTTTACCTCTTTTTTTTTAAATAGCTTTATTGCAATAAGATCCATACATGCAACAATTCACCCATGTAAAGTGTACAATTCAGTGTTATTAGTATTCACATATATGTCATATATGCGCAATCATTACCATAGTTAATTTTAGAACATTTTCAAAAAGAAATTTGTACACATTAGCTATCACTCTGCCATTGTTTGGTACTGTCCCCAACCCTAAGCTCAAATAAAACTTATCTACTTTCTGTGTTTATTGATTTCTCTACTCTGGACTTTCATCAGAATGGAATCATATAGTACGCTGTCTCTTTTTTGTCTGGTTTCTTTCACTAAGACTAAAGATTAATAAGTTTTTAAGATTTACCTTCACAATTACAGTACTTAATTCCTATTTATGGCCAAATAATATTCCAATTTGTGAATATATTTCATTTTAAAAACTCATTTGTCACCGGGCATGATGGCTTATGCCTGTAATCACAGCCACTTGGGAGGTAGAGGCAGGAGGATCACAGGTTTGAGGCGAGAAGGAGCCTGCATAACTTAGCAGCGATACCCTGTCTCAAGATAAAAAATAAAAAACGGGTTAGGGGTACCGCCCAGTGGTAGAGCACTTGCAAAGTATGTGTGAACCCTAGGTTCAACTCCCAAGTACCACAAAAAAAAAAAAGTCCATTGATGGACACTTGGATTGTTTCTACATTTGGTCCTTAGTAATGCTGCTGAATAATGCTGCCATAAACATTCATGTACAAATTTCTATGCTGGGTCATATGGTAATTCTATGCATAATCATTTAAGGAATTGTCAGTCTCCCCATGAGGCTGAACCATGTTACACCTTCAGTAGCAGTATTTGAGGGTTCCAATTTCCCCACACAGTTGCTAATACTTGTTTTCCACCTTTTGATTTTAACCATCCTAGTGCATGTGACTTGGTACCTCACTGTGGTTTGATTAGTATTTCTCTGATGACTAATGCTGTTGCCAGCATCTTTTTATGTGCTTATTGGCCATTTGTGTATCTTCTTTGGAGAAATGTTTATTTAGATCTTTTTAATTGGATCAGATGCCCTTTTTATTTTTAAAGTTACAAAGGTTCTTTATATAATCTAGATACAAGTCCCTTATTGAGGATATTACTTGCAAGTCTATTTTTGGATTATCTTATCAAACTTTGTTGTTTTCCCTTAATTTCCTCCTTCTCATTTTGTCTAGCTATTTAAAAGAAAATCCTTGTAGTCTCTTATCTCACCCTCCCCCACTCATTCTTAAAACCCACTGCGATATGGTTTTAACATACACAATTCTTCTGAAACTTTCTTACTAAAGCCAAATAGTTCTTATTAGATCCAACAAGGACTTCCTATTGTTAAATCTGATGGCTTTTCTTTAATGTCCACTCACTTTCCATTTGACAATTCGGCAATGTTCAATCTTCAATTCTTTGAAAATTTCTCTTTCCTTAGTTCCCATGATATGATTTGTTCCAGATTTCACTTTTGCTATAATTCCTTATTTTTCTCACCTGCTCCTCTTGTTCTAACACTTAAATGTTGATTTTCCCCAGGGAAAATCATTGTATTTTCAGAGTGCATATTCTTCAATTATCTCATTTATTCCTGTCCTTTTAACTCTGTTGATAACTCCCCAATTAAGTCTCCAGCTTCTGTCTTGTTCCACTGCTGAGGACTATGTTTTTAATGGCCTGTGAGTAGCTGTCTCTTTATTACGTGGAAATCCAGCAGACAGTTAAAACAACTCATTTTGCAAATCTCAAAATAACTTCCAATAATCATTTTTCTCCCTTTATTCTCATATCAAGGAGGAGAAGAAGCTTGTAATTATTCTCCATAATATTTTTCTTTCCTATTGTTCTTAAGTTGGTCATCATGTGGATCTTACATTTTAACAGTCTTTCTAATATTTTCTTTTTACTTCCCCATGCTATCATTGCCATTTTATATATTTTATAACTACTTATTAGAATTATTTCAGTATACTTCTGCCTGATTCCCTTCTTCCATTATCTCTCCTACCCTACTCATGTTTGTCACTTTGACCAACATTAATTTTCTAAGACACAAATCTCTTTTCTTTGGCACCCTTTACCTTAACTACATCTGATTTCCTGTGTAGGATTTCTTTTCATCAAGTCTCAGAGCCTTAATTAGTTTTCCCACTTGCATTTTTTCCTGTTGTGTTATTTGTCTACCCCATGTTCAAGAAATTCTAAACTATTTTATGTTCTCCAAGAATGCTGTGTTCATTCTTCTCTTGTTGTGAGATGCCATCAAGTCAGTGTCCGACTCATAGTGACCCTATGTACAACAGGTGAAACACTATTGTTAGGGCTTCTCTGACATTCATAGGGTTTTCAATGGCTGATTGTATTTTGGGAGTGGGTTGCCATGCCCTTCTCCCAAGCCTACCTGGTATTCCCTGGTATTCCCAGGTGGTCTCCCATTCAATGACTAATCAGGTCTGACCCTGCTTAGCTTCTGAAATATGATGGGATCAGACACCACAGTGGTACGGCTGCAGGCAATTCTTCTCTTGGTATGCCAGAAATTTTAAAAATTTCAGCCACTTAGCATGACAGATTTATGATCTCACAGTTTCTTCACATCAGAAGTCAGGCACATGTTAACTGGGCCCTCTACGTAGCATCACACTAAGGTGAAATTGAAGTGTTGGCCATGTTCATTGGCATGTCTCCAATGACCTAAAGATGTCTCACTAGGCCCCACCTCTTAAAATTTCCACCTTCATGCCCAATAGCACAAAGCTGGGGGCCACACATTTAATACATAAGCTTTTGAGGGACATTCTAAAGCCAAACTGTGGCAGGTTCGCTCTCAGCTCCTAGAGACAGTTCTCAGTTTCCTGCCATGGTGCCGCACCCGCAGTATATGAGGGTTCCACCCAATAAAACAATTTGCTTTCAATGCCATCAGGAACATCTCTCTTTGAAATCATTGACCTCTTTTTAGGCTAAGGGCCACACAATTAGGTGAGATTCTCTCAAGATAATCTTCCTGTTATATTTATGCCTCCATTATCTACTTGGAAAGCCCCTAATTGTGTTTTAAGATCAACTTCAAATATTACTTATCCAGCAAGCCTTCAAGACATATCAGTTACTTCCCTCTTTGTCTTCCCATTGCACATACTATTTCTTTCTCTTTGCTTATGTTTATGCTTTCCCTGATGAACTATAAAATTTTCAAGAGCATTAACCACCTTTACCTGTCTTTACTTGCCCAACCCCAGGCATGTATTTGGTTCTTTTAAAAATGTGTGTTGAGTGAGTTAATCCATTTCTTTATTGTGCAGTAATGCCATGGTAATCTCATGGGCTATAGAAGTGAATACAGTTTTTGAATACATAGCAACAAATGTCCTCAAACTGGCACTATTAATCCAGGTTTTATTTGCTTAATTGCTTGTTGTTGTTTATTTATTTGTTCTCACTTTCCCCTTATCAGATTTTCAAACAGTGCTGCTTCTTGAGGGCCTGACTGTAAATCTACTTCTTTTGAGTCGTTGCAACCAAGCTGGTAGGGATTAGGAAACAAGAAAATTAATTAAATACATTAGAATTAGAGGCAAAATAGGAGCACAATGTTTTTTGATGGATTGTCAGAAAGTCTCTTTTATGGGTATAGTGAATGGCATCTGGCACAGAAAATGCAAAATCAGTTTTAACTGTTTCTATAGGTATTCTTCAAGGGACATGGAGCCCAGCAGGTTTTTTAATAAATGATCTTTGAATAAATGAGGCCCATTTTTATGTCCACAAGGTGTGCCATTTTGGGAGGCAAATTTTAATAGAAGGCACCTTCAATGTGAGAAAATTTGTTCACTCCTTTTGCATTATATTTACACAATTACTAGTGAATGGAGGCTTTTAATGAGCTTAACAGAAAGTCCTGAAATTGAATAAGAGAGCTCAAAATATTTCCTCCAAACTCAAATAATGTAATTTACTTTTATTTTTGTCATTTCATTCATTGGCTCTTCTATGTGGAAAGATAAAATCATTAATGCATATCTTGTAGCAAGTCCCCAGCAGACCACAATAAAGCAGAATTCAGTGAAACAGATCTCAGTGGAAAAAGCTATAAATTTTGACCTGCCTAAGTTCTGTACTTCCAAGGTGCCTATTGGCAACTAGCCAGGAGCCTGAGGGCCACATTTAATTTACACATAAATTTATATAAAGTTTTAAATTGTAAGTAGGCATGCACAACCTTTGCACTTGTTTGCATGATTGATGAAAATGATTTTCTTGCGTTTATTAGTTACAAAAAACTCAGGATGGATAAACTTTTTCTCTGGCCTACTATTATATAAAAAGGATAAGTATGGAATTTTAAAATCATCATTTTGAAATAAATATACCAGCAGCAAACTGCTAGGGGTTGATTTTTGCTTCTTCTATTTCCCTCTTTAATGTAAAACATGCTTCATAGATAATATTGATGAGACACACCAAGAAACTAAATATAAATTTTGAATTAGGTTTAGAGTAAAGAAAATTATAATTCTATTGTATATGCTGAAACAAAATTTCTGTTTAGTTTGATGTTATTCTGGAACCATTGATTGATTGATTTTTGGTGAGGAATATATTAGGCTGGATATTCACAATATGCAAATAGCAGTGACACCTGTATAGCATGAATATTTTGAATAAAAAAATCTAATAAGAGAGCAAATACTAAACTTTCACATTTAGCTGACATCGTGAATGTATGTAGTATTAGTAAACAAGATAACTATAATGTAAAAGAATTACATGGAGGAAGGAAATTGCTTAAGAAACATTAATTGGATTGTTCTTTTCTTGCAAAAATGAGAAGATATGTAAAATCCTATTCATCTCAATAATTTAGTAAAGGAAGTATTTGATAATAGGAATTATATGATATATGATATAGTCCCGCAAGGAAACAATAAGACTCTAATATTTCAATATCAAAAGGGTCTATGTGGAATGAAATAAGAACAGCAGTAATTGAAACAACAGAAAAGAGTTGGTGGTAACCAAATATTAAGCACCTGCAAACATAAAATCCAATGTCAAACCCATTTAACTTTTTAAAACGTATTTTTGAGATAAGTTCTTGCTATGCAGCCCAAGCTGGTGCCCATATCACAGTTCTCTTGCCTCCCAGGTGCTGGGATTAGAGGAATGTGCCATTTTGCCTGGCAAAAAATGTTGAAAATTTTAATGAAGGCATTCAATCATTGTAATGTGAGTTTAGAGCAAGAGCTATGTCTAACTTATTCACTATATTATACTTAATACCTGGTATTCCCAGATGGCCTCCCATCCAAGGACTAGCCAGACTGACCCTGCTTAGCTTCCCAGAGCAGGTGGGATCACATGCTAGGGTGCTATGACTGCAGACAAATGAACATAATGGGTTAAAAAGGCTTCTTCTGGCTCACAATTTCCAAGGCTTTGGTCTATAGTCACTTGGCCACATTGCTTTGGGGCCATGGTAAGCAGAACTACATAGGGGGGAACATGTAGTAGAACAAAGCTGTTCACCTCATGGAGGCTGGGAAGCAAATACAGGAAGAAGGGTGGGTTAGGGTCCCAATACCCCCTTCAAGGGCATGCCCTACAATTATTTAAATTCCTTCTGGTAGGCCCTACCTCCCAAAGGTTCCAAGAGTGGCTAAGGCTGGTGGTCAGTCATTTAGCATATAGCTTTTGGGGGTTATCTAAGATCCAAATCATAAGAGCAACTCAAGTGATATATAGAAAATCCACTAGACTGAGAAAGAAGAGACTGTTGCAACTAATTGTATAAGTTTCACTAATCTTCTAAACTAAGGAAAGCTCAGTTTTCTTGCTGTGAAATGATAGCTGAATTACCTAATGTCTAGTTTCCTGTGTAGCTCTAACATTCTGAAAGTCCAAGCTTGAATTTTTGTTTGTGTTTTGCTGGTATATACCCAGTAATCCTATGATATATTTTTATAATTATCATCAATTTCTGCTTAGAAGGAATGGCTAGCTACAGTGTTCTCCATAGGCCTTAAATGCTTGTTGCATGTTTGATGACTGTAGTTCTGTAGCTTGTTGAGTTAAATTGAAATTTTCTATTATATAGCTAATCTATTGTTGTTGTTAGGCGTCATTGAGTTGGGTCCAACTCATAGTGACCCTATGTACAACAGAAAGAAACACTACCTGACAATGTGGCATGCACGTGATCATTTTTTATGTTTGTATCCATTGTTGCAGCCACTATGTTTCTTTTCATTTTGAGTCATGCCACATCAGCAAATGGAGGTCCAAGGGGCTTTACTCCATTCCTGTCATTAAAGTTGATGCTACTTTGAGGAGGCAGATATTCCCTAGTCATTTCTTGAATGCCTTCCAGACTGGGGTGCTCATTTTCCAGCACTATATTTGGTGGTGCTTCTCTGCTACTCATAGGGTTTTCCATGGCTAATTTTTTTGGGAGTAGTGCTCTGAGTCCTTCTCCCTAGTCTATCTTAGTCTGGAAGCTCAGCTAAAACCTGTGAATCATAGGTGGCCCTGCTGGTATCTGAAATACCAGTGACATAGCTTTCAGCAGCACAGCAGCACACAAGCCTCACAGCATGATAAGCTGACAGACACATTGGAGATAGCTAATCTAGACCATCAAAAATAGGTGTAAGCAAAAGCTGAGAAATCATAAAAACGGTTGCCCAGTAAATCTCATTGATAATAAAGTATTAATATTACTGGGGTTGGGAAACTTCCAGGTTGGGATCCAGTGAGCATATATTGTTGAGTTTAAGATGTTGAAGAGATCTGTCTATCAATAGTTAATGACTGAAAGGAACCTTTGAAATCAGCCTCATAAAAAAGAAAAGCAGAAAAAAAAAACATTGAGTGTCTTCCTTCTCAAATATATGTGGTATGAAAACAGGAAGATTAACATATGTAGCAGTAGTTTAAATACTTCACTTACTTTCCAAGATATATTAAAAGTGATAAGCCATCTACAAGAATGAAGACTATATCATGGAAACATTCATGTCCAAGAGTTCTGGATTCTGAGTCAAGATTGTTTTTTAGGCCCTCACCCTAATAAACCTATTTCAACACTATGCAGAGATATTTCATCAAGGACCTTGGAATACAATTTTAAAAGCCTCCAAAGATACTTTGTGGAATTCATTGGGCAATAAGATGTTTATCCTGAGAGTATTTCACTGGGAAATTCAGTTACTACTTGGGAATGGGTCAAATCCTGAATTCATAATGTTTTTGATGGCATACATTACGGTCCAACTCCTTGAAAGCTGAAGGAATAAGATATATTTCTATTGAGATTTTTAAGAGAAAATGTTATCAAATAATAAGAGCCTTCCCATTTATTTTGCCAGAGGTCTTTTTGTGTTTGGAATGCCTGGTGTTCCAATTGACTGGTAGGACCTCTACGGGAATGTTAACCTTCTTGCAGTTGCCATTTATCCTATATTTTCTGTTCAAAGAAACCACCCAGCACAAAACTTCCACCTAAAAATATGGTATAAGGTCACTTGGGAGATCTCAATAAGAGAAAGTCAAATTGAGCTACTGGCAGAATATAAGCAGTCCTTTTAGTAAACTGATCTGCCTTTTTATTAAAATGATTTTTCCTAAACCTCCTGCTTTAATTATTTCTTGTCTTCCCTAAGGGACCATTGCTAGCAAAAGACAATAGCAACATTTTACATATTTATAACCTATGTTTGTAGATGTAATAAAACTTCTGGAGCAGTCAGCTAACTACAGACACTACCACCTGCCATGTCTTCTACCCTCTGAATGTGAATGAGGTAATAATCCCAAAAGATTCTGAAAAGAACATGAAAAAAAGTTGTATACTAATAGCCACAGTAATCTTTCTAAATAATACCAAAGATACAACACTTTTGGTTCAAGAGAGAGTATGAAGTCATTTCTAATACCAAAATGAAATATCTTTTGTTGTGAGCACTACCTTGTTTTGAGGAATGCTGTTCTTGAAACTTCCTTCTCAAAAGAGTAAGAATTTTTAGAAATGCTACATACTAAGTCCTCTTTGGGGCTGGGATTTAGCCCAGTTGGTAGAGAGCCGCTCTGCAGTCTCTGAGGTCCCGAGTTCGATTCCCAGTACCACAAAAAAGGGAGAAGGATGTGGCAATCCACTCCCAAGGCAATCTGGAAACAATCAGCCACTGAAAACCCTATAAGGGTTGCTATGAATCGGACACGACTCCACGGCAGCTAACAACAACAAAAAGTCCTCTTTTTCCTGTCATAATGCTTATTAGTATATGAAAGACTGAGAAATCCTGTCTCAAAGAAACCCATTTAACTTTGATTAAAACTTTAGAAAACCTTATTTTTCCTTTTCCCTTTTCTAAGGATCCATTTTTCTACAAATCATAACTGAGGAAATGCTCTCTCTCTTTGTGGAAATGAAACATAACTGGCCAGTTTTCCTTACATGGCCAAAATACCATTAAGCTGGTACATAACACCACATTACTGCTGTTTTTTACATGACTTAGATCGCCTCTTTCACCAAAGAACAAAAAATAACTAATAACCCAGAGTTCATTCCAAGTCCCCCATTCTCCCTCCAAACCCCACACTGGGAATTACTAATATTTATCACTTAGTGCTTAGGACTTTTGAGCCATTTTCTCTTCCCATGATGTCTGCAGGTCTCTACCAGGTGTGATTTTAAAGGGTGTCAGATTAATGGTGTGTTTCATTACCAGCAACAGTATAACAATATGAAAAGTAGTAATACAACTTGAATATGAACTGACTTTTAGGGGAATGGACGAAATGGGGAGGGGGAAGGCATTCTTTTCTCTTCCTCCAAGAGAATATAGACAAAATATGAAAATAATTTCTGAAAGAAGACAAATAGTTTGAGAAGTAACTGAGACAATAAAGTATACCTGTTGGAAAGGTCTAGTCACCACTTGGGTGACTATGTTAGTACAAGTATATTTCAACAGGCTTCTCATTTTCTTCACCTATAATTGTTTCTAATTCATCTTGTTTTTATGATTGTTGGGGGTCCCAGTGAGCTGTAATGACTTTTAGGAAGTTGCCCAGCTGGAATAATAAAGTTGACTTCATAGTGAGCTGAAGGTAAGAGGCAGAGAAGGAAGCGATAATACTTATTTTATTACCAACATTTTGAAAGCAACCCAAAATATGTTCCTTCTGCAGTTTTTGACATACAAAAGAGAAATATCCTCTAGAATTTTGAGTTATAAATAGAAAAGTCCAGAATTTGAACAAAAAATAGAATGATAAAAACAAGATACAGAAGTTGTTTCAAAGTGACATTGAGGACATTAAATTTTAGGCCTTTTAGAGGATAAAATTTTGTTTGAGGGTACACATTTTAAATATTTTTTTCTGTGATAAACTCTCAATTTGAAAAACAAGAGGACACTTGACTATTTTCTGCATTTGTTCCTTGTGCTTTTAAAATACTATCCAAGAAATTGATGCCTAGACCAATGTTGTGGAACATTTCCCTTATGTTTTCTTCAAGTGGCTTTAAAGCTGCAGGTCTCACATTTAAGTCTTTTATCCATTTTGAGTTGATTTTTATATATGATGTGAGGTAAGGGTCCATATTTATTCTTTTGCCTGTACATACCCAGTTTTCACAGTAACATTTATTGAAGAGACCATCATTTCCCTATTATGTATTCTTGGCACCTTTGTCAAAAATTCTTGACTTTAAATATTTGGTTTTATACCTGGGCTTTCTAACCTGTTCTTTTGGTCTACATGTCTGTTTTTATGTCAGTACTTAGCTCTTTTAATTAGAAAATCTTTATAATGTGTTTTGAAATCAAAGAGTGTGATTGCATCAAATAAAAAGCTTATACATGACAAAGAAACAGCAGTGTCAAGAAACAAACTGTAGTTTGGGAGGATATTGTGATGAATCATGTAGTGGGATACATTCTGAGAAACATGTCATTACATGATTCTGTTTTTGTACAAATATCACTGAGGGTACTTCCAACTTAGCTGGTACAGCCTACAACACTCCCAGGCTGTATGGCCTGTTGCTCCTAGGCAATAAACCTGTACAGCATGATACTATACCAAATCATGTAGGCAATTGTGACATAGTTGTAAGGACTTATGCATCTAAACATACTGAAACACAGGAAATGTACATTAAAATACAATATAAAAGATAAAAAATCATAGACCTCTTTAGGCACCTACCATGAATGGTCCTTGAAGAATCTGAGGTTTCTCTGGGGGAGTAAGTGATAGTGAGTGAATGTAAAGGTCTCAGAACTTACTGTACACTTCTATAGACATCATAAGCATTCTACACTTATGTTACACTGAATTTATGAAATTATTTATCTTTGGGCTAGGCACAGTGGTGCATACCTATAATCCCAGCAACTTGGGAGGCAGATGCAGGAGGATCGCAAGTTTGAGACCAGAGGCAGTCTGTGTAATTTAGCGAGACCCTGTCTAAAAAGTGAAAAAAGTGGGTTAGGGGTGCAGCTCAGTGGTATAGCACTTGCAAAGCATGCAAGCACAACGCCCTGGGTTCAACCCCCAGTACTGCAGAAAAAGAAAAAAAAAAAGAAAAAAATTCTTTTTCTTCAATATTAAACTAACCTTAGCTGACTAATTTTTCTAACTTATAAACTTTTTAATTTATAAAGACCTTTAGACTTGATACACATAATTTAAAACACAAACATACTGTACAGTTATAAAAATATTCTTTTCCATTACATCATTATTCAATAACCTTTTAAATTAAATTTGATTTAACTTTTACATATGCTTTCTGAGTTGCTGGTATTATAGGCATGAGCCATGGTACACAGCTTCTGAGGCAGTTTTACAGTTAACATTTTTTTTCATAAGTGAAGGGATATACTCTAAAATCATGTATAATGTAATAAAGATATAAACTAACATTATAGACATTTATTATTGTCAAGTATTATATACTATAATTATTATCAAGTAATACTACAAGTATTATATACTATAAGTAACCATATGTGCTATACTTTTATATGACTTGCAATGCAGTAGGTTCATTTGTACCACCACCATAATATGTGAGTAATGCATTATACCAATGGCATTATGAGGATTATGATGTTATGAGGTTGTAGGAATTTTTTTGAGTCCCATTATAATCTTATGGAACTATCTTTGTATATGCAGTTGGTTGCCAATCATTGATAGAAGCATTGTTATATGCCATATGACTATTCTCAGATCATACATCTGATAATCTGGGGTTTAGCTTGATTGGAAGAGTGCTGTTCTGTGCGCTCCAAGGCCCTGAATTTGATCCCCAGCACTACAAAAATGGGAGAAGGACCTGGCAACCCACTCTCAAAAAACAATCAGCCTTTGAAAACCCTATGAATAGCAGGGAAAGATGACAGTAGTGTTTTGTCTATAATAAGTAGGGTCAAATGAGTAGGACATTGACTGGATGGCACCTAACAACAACAACAATAGACAACTTACAAATACCTGTGTTATTTAACTTTGACTAGAAGCCTACTGTTTCTCTGCTATTCATAGGGTTTTCAATGGTTAGTTTTTCAGGAGTGACCTTATTTGAAACATTTACTGATGAAGATAAAGAATGCACAGCCTTCAGTATGAATTACACCTCAACATAAAAAAAAAAGAAAAAAGAGAGAAAAAGAAAAATCCTAACAACTGGGTCCGTATGCAACTTCATGATAAATGGAGAAAAGATTGAGGTTGTCCGAGATTTTGCTTTACTTGGTTCTACAGTCAGTACTCACAGAAACAGCAGTCAAGAAACCAACAGACACATTGCATTGGGAAAAGCTGTTGCAAAAGACCTTTAAAAGTGTCGAAAAGTAAAGATGTCACATGTCATGTCATGATCTTTTCAGTTGCATTCTATGGTTATGAAAGCTGGGCACTGAATAAGGGAGAGAGAAGAAGAATTAATGGTTTTGAATGAAGGTGCTAGAGATGAATATTGAATATGCCATAGACTGCGAAAAGAACCAACAGATCCATCCTAGAAGAACTGCAACCACAGTGCTCCCTGGAAGCAAGGATAGCTAGACTGAGTCTTACGTATTTTGGACATGATGTCACGAGGGACAAATTCCTGGAGAAGAACATCATGTTTGAGAGAGTGGCAAGTGAACCAAAAAAGGAAGGCCCTCAACTAGATGGATTGACAATATGGAACAATATGCTTAAACATAAAAAGATCATGTGCATGGCACAGTGTTGGTTAGTGTATTATTCTGTTGTACATAGGGTCTCTATGAGTTGGACTCAACTTGATAGCACCTAACAGCAATAACGGGCTGGGATTTAGCTCAGTGGGTAGAGTGCTGCACTGCAGTCTCTGTAGGCCCCGAGTTCAATACCCGGCACCACAAAAATGGGAGAAGGACCTGGCAATCCACTCCCAAGGAAATCCCGAAGCACTCAGCCATTGAAAACCCTATGAGGGTCGCTATGAGTTGGATACCGACTCGACGGCACCTAACAACAACAACAACAACAGCAATAACAGAGGCCTAGTGTAGGTGAAGAACTATGCTATCCATTGGAGATATAAAGACAAATATGATCTAACCTCTGTTCTTAATATATCACAAGTCTGATATATGATATAAATTCTTTGATATCCCTCACCAGAATGTGAATGTGGCCCACATCTTATCCATCTTTACACAACTGGCATAGTACATACCATCTAGAAACATTGATAAATGTGGTTTGAATTGAATTGAAATATAGCAAAGATGTATTAGCATTTAATCACCTATAATACAACTTTATGCATAGTTGAAGCATTCATATGAAAACAGGCCAAGATGATTCTGTGGCCTGGCAGAGCCCTGTATAGGGTGGAGAAGACCAAGTTGGTTTTGGTATTGCTCTAATGTAGATGGCCATTGGCTGAATGCCTCTTTCAATCATGCTGCTCTCAAAAGAGGACATAACATCCATTTCTGGAATAAGATATGGGATATTCCATGCTTTAATGTCTTTGTTCATCCTTTCCAAGCCATATCTACCACTCTATGGTCTGAAACAGTACTTATCATAAACTCCAAAATGTACCATAAACTTCCTCTCTACCAAGCCTCTTCTAGAACATAGCCTTTGTTCAATTTAAGTGAAAGGTGCTAAAACCTATTACTTCCTTTAAGTAGGAAAGGAGTGGCATTAAAACTACATGTTTTATTTTAATTCTGAGTATAAATGTTTCACACAACCATAAAATCTCCATGGCAGTTCATTTTCAAACACTCTTTGCTGACCCAGTAGAATACGTAAGGAGATGAATGGGTGTTGAACCATAATTTAAAGAAGGGATCTGATGAAACTTTCCAACACGATCACCAAGAGGAAGACCATTTGTAGCCTTTTGGTTTTGAAATATAAATACAGCTTAGACCACCCTAATTGTCTCAGATAATTTACTAAAAAGAGAGTCCTAAGAGGTCCTGGAAGGGACCGTTTGTGGAGAAAAGAAAAAATACAAAGAATATTACACTACCAAGGGAAAGAAATTGAAGTCTCTATATTAGTTTGCTAGCTTTTCCATAACAAAGTATCATAAATTGAATGACACAAACAATAGAAATTTACTGTTTCATAGAGGTTAGAAGTTTGAGAGCAAAGTGTCAGCATATGGGGTTCTTCTAAGACATATGAGGAAGAATTTGTTCCATGCCTCTTTTCTAACTTCTTATGGGTTTCTGGCAATCTTTGGCGTTCTTTGCCATGAATAGTCATCACCTTGATCTCCGCCTTTATCTTTACAGGGTATCCCCTGTGTGAGTAGTGTGTGTGTGTGTGTGTGTGTGTGTGTGTGTGTGTGTGTGTGTGTTCTATAAGGACACTATTAGTATTACATTAGGGGTCTAACTTAATCCAGTATGACTCACATCAACTCAGTTATGTCTCTAATGACCCTATTTCAAATAAAGTCATGTTCTGAGGTATTTGGGGTTAAGGCTTCAAAATAAAATATAAATTTTAAGGAAACATAATTCATCCCCCAGCACCTTTTTATTATACAAAGAGTTTATGTTGTTTAGGTTACTTTAAGGGGCTGGGATTTAGCTCAGTTGGTAGAGCACTGCGCTGCAGTCTCTGAGGTCCCGAGTTCAATTCCCAGCATCGCAAAAATGGGAAAGGACCTAGCAATCCACTCCCAAGGCAATCCCAAAACAGCCATTGAAAACCCTATGAGGGTCACTATGAGTCGGATACCGACTCAACAGCACCTAACAACAACAACAACAACAAGGTGACTTTGAAGCACACATGATGGTGGGAATTCCCTCTTAGATTAGATCCCTGTAAATGAATAACTTAAGAAGCTATAAAATAAGGACAAAGATGGAAAGTAGAAGTGGAATGTACAAAGATCACCAAGCAGATTATTGCATTGAATAAGCAAATACATGTAGGAGAATCTCCACTATTTGCAGCTGTTCTAAATATGGCTCTCATTAAACTATGAGTGTCTGGCATTTCTATGAAGTTAATTTAGTAAACAAATAAAATACCGTAGCAACCTTACCTGATCTCTCAGGCTTATTTGCTTCAGTTATTCACTTGTTCCTTTGTGACATAACTTTGAATTATTTGGATTGCATGGCATCTTAAGATATGTTGTTGTTGTTGTTAGGTGCCATCGAGTTTGTATCTGACTCATAGCAACCCTATGTATAACAGACAAAATACTATTGTCAGTGCTTCTCTGCTATTCATAGGGTTTTCAATGGCTGATTGTTTTTATTGTGGAGAGTGGGTTGCTGGGTCCTTCTCCCAAGACTACAGCAGCTGGTGTTCCCAGGCAGTCTCCCATCCAAATACTAATGAGGCCCGACCCTGTTTAACTTCCGAGATCTGACAGGATTGGACACCACAGCGGTATGGCTGCAGGCTAAGATATGTAGGATGTCACAAATAAGTTAGTCTCTTCCACATATTTACTTCAGTGCCTTGGGCATTTATAGTCATAATTTTTTTAAACTGTCATCTGAGAATTAATGACTCCTTTATCAGTTCTGACTGTATTCAGATCTTAGCCCCATAAAATCTCATTAATAGTGTATTAAATACTTGTCAGGCATGACGAGATTGCCCATAATCCCAGTGACTTGAGCAACTGAGGCAGGAGGACCACAAGTTTAAGGCCAGAGGCAGACTTCATAACTTAGTGACACACTGCCTCAAAATAAAAAGTTTAAAATGGACTGGGTGTGCAGCCCAGTTGTAGAGCACTTGCAAAGTATGTGTGAGGCCATGGGTTCAACCCGGTAAGTATCACAAACAAAAATACTGTGTTAAATACATATGGATTTATTTATATCATATAAGAAGAAATACAGAGATAGTCCAGGGTGTTTTGGTGATTACCTTTAGGATCCTTGCTCTCATCTTTCTGTTCTCCATCCCAGCACACAGGCCATATCATTTTCATGTTGCCAATAGATTCAATCAAAATGGCTGCTGTGACTGGAGGATCAATGATCTCATTCTACTTAGGAAAAGAAAAAAGATAGTGGCAAAGGGCAGAACATTAAAGAAACAATAGCCACGTCTATATATTTCACAATTAAGATTACAGTCTCTGTCCTGGAATCTCAATCGAGCAAATCTCCAATTGTATCTCATTAGAACTGTGTCATATGGCATCCATGGCTTTTTGATAGATAAAGACAAAGGCAATTATATTTTCAACTCTGACTTTTCTATTGAATTTTCTTTTGGAATCCAGATCTATACATCTATCTCCATCTGGATGTCCTAGAGGCAATTCAAACACCACAGATCCAACTCAAACAGAATTTTCCTTCTACCACATTGTTCATTCATTCTACTAAATATCTTAAAAAAAAAAAAAGATTACTTACAGGTTGAATCCAGGACCTCACACGTGCTAGCCAAATGCTTTACAACTGAACAGCACCCCCAACTCCCTTTTTATTTTTTTTTTAATTTAGAGACAGGATCTCGTCAAGCTGCATAGTCTGCCTATGGCCTTTAACTTGCAATCCTCCTGGCTCAGCCTCCTGAAGCATTGGGATCACATGCTTGCACCAAGATGCCTGGATAGTAAATATCTTAAGACAAAATTCTTGGTATGATGCTCTAGTCTTCTTTCCAAACACTGTATTTAATTGATAATCAAGTTTTGACCTCCCAAATATCTTTTGAATTTTCCCTTTACATCTATGTCAATTGTTCCTACCTGAGTGTTGGCCCTCATAGCTCCTGACTAGAGGTTTCAATAGCCTTCTAAATTTTTAATATTTAATATTACTTCAATATTTAATGCGGCTGGGATTTAGCTAAGTTGGTAGAGTGCCACTCTGTACTCTCTGAGGCCCTCAGTTTGATCTCTAGCACTACAAAAGTGGGAGAAGGACGTGGCAATCCACTCCCAAAGCAATCTTGAAACAATAAGCCATTGAAAGCCCTACATAGGCTCACTATGAATCGGACCCAACTCAACCACAATTACAATATTAATGTCTCCCAATGCGAGTTCACCCTATTCAAGCAGTGATATAAAAAGTAAATCTAGACAAATGCTCTATCACACCTATATTCTCCATATATTATGGTAGTATAGTAGATCTTCATGATCTGTTCTATTATTACTATCTTTATCCATTTTTTACTGTTTTACTAGAATACTATAGACTGGATAATTTATGAAGAAAAAAATTATTCCTTACACTCTGAAAGGTAGAAAGTCTAAGAGCATGGCACCAGTTTCTGGCAATTGCCTTTGTTCTATGTCATAATGTGATGGAAGAGCAAATAAACAGGGATGGGGAAAAGCAGGGGCTAAACTTATAACAAACCCATTCTTGTGATAACTAACTCATTCCTGTGATAACAGGGTAGAGTCCTTATGACCTAATCTTGTCTTAAAGAATCCACGTTAATGCTGTTACCGTAGTAATCAAGTTACAACATAAGTTTTAGCAGAGATATTCAAACTGCAATAACTACTTTTTAAATTGTTATTGTTGTTGTTAGGTACGGTCAAGTTGAGTCCAACTCATAGTGACCCTATGTATAAGAGAATGAAGCCCTCCCTGACACTGTGCCATGCCTGACACTATTGTCAGTGATTCTCTGCTATTCATAGGCTTTTTAACAGTGTGTATTAATTGTACTGGGAGAAGGACCTGCAGCCCATTCCTAAATCAATCCCTAAACAATCAGCCATTGAAAACCTTTGAGTGTCACTATGAGTCAGACTCCACTTGCTGGCAACTAACAAAAGCAACATTAATCATACAAAATAATGAGTTGCATTATGACATTTTCATACATATATATAAGGTACTTTGATAGTATTTAGCTCCCCCCTCCCCCGCTTGCTTGTTTCCCTAATTTATTTTCCACCTCCTGCTGGTGTCCTTCCTGTTCTGTGAATAGTCTTTTACCTCCCCTATCTCATATCATTTTTTTTTTAATCTAGATTCCTCATATGAGAGAAAATATGCAATATTTATCTCTCTGAGTCTGGCTTATTTTGCTGAATGTGATAACCTCAAGTTCTATTTTCCTGCAAGTGACATAACTTCATTCTTCTTCATGGCTAAATAATATGCTATCATGTCTATGTAACATAATTTTTTTCCATTCTTCTGATGATGGGCACCTAGGTTGATTCCATAACTTGGCTATTGTGAGTAATGCTGCAATAAACATTAGTAGGCAGGTGTCTCCATTATATGCTGACTTCGAATTCTTCACTTGCATACCTAGGAGTGTTATAGCTGGGTCATATGTTAGTTCTATTTTCAGTTTTTTGAGGAACATCCATACTGGTTTCCATAGTGGATGAACTAATTTACATTCCTACCAGCAGTGTACAAAGGTTTCTTTTTTCCCCACATTTTGGTCAACATTTGTTGTTATTTATTTGCAATTATTTTTAATCTTACAAATTATTTACAATCTCCATTTATAACAAACCATCCAGTCTTGATGTAACTAGTTGGTTAAAAGCATTGGCTCAGTAAGTCAAAAGCAGAAAGTACATTTATTCCTCTTTAAACCCATTCTTTTGAGTTGTTCTTAAATGCACTTAGGTAAAATCTTGTGTTGGTTCCTTCATTTTCCAGGCATTCTTAAGTCAGCATTCTCAGGTTTTGTATATCAAAACCTCCAATCCAATATGTATGAGAGTTTCAGTTTCTAATTCAAGCTATAACTTTCCCCTCTCAACCTCAAGCTTAAGACCTGCATCGAGGGAACTTGAATGTTTCTCCTATTTCCTCTGGGTCTAACATTCTTACCAATTCATTGTGGTATTTTGGGGTCCTATAGGATTGCTTTCACCAAAATTTAACTTCTATTGGGGAATATAGGCAATAAGTAGACAACTGAAACTATAATTATCAGTTACAATTATAATCAATTTCAATTACAGTTATCCCAATTATGATAGATGTAGAAACTCTATAAACTGACGATGCCATGGAAACACATAGAAAAATCACTTGACCTAGTTAGAATTGGTTGTCAGGGACAATATCCCAAAGAAAGAAATTCTAATTTGAGTCCTGAAGAACAAAGTGGAAATAGTTAAACATATTAAGAAGGGACACCCTGGAGATATAATGAGAATCAATGATGTTAACTCTATAGGTAAACATAAAAGGCAGCATAGATGTATTTTTTGTTTATAACTACTTTTTCTAAGAGAAGAAAATTATATACTCAGAGCCAAATAAACATATAAAAACTTTTATATCCAGAAGAACTAAAAGTAGCTTATACCTGGACTAAAGTATAAAGATATAGAAACAATTCCATATCATGTCATAAAGCAGATATTCTTTAACTCTTACTCTAAAAATAACTCAATTTGAGTCACTGACTAAAAAACATTATGTAATACAGCCTTCACAATGCATGCCTACAGTAGTCACAATTATTTATGGCTTTCCAATAGTGTGTTTTATGGTCATTTGTAAACATCTCAGTATCTTTGGGTGATATATAATTTTTAAAAATCACATTACATAGTTACATCAGTAAAAAGTATGGAGTATACTTCTAAAAAATGTTTTGATACATAAAAGAAATAAGAAATTTGGTTTTAAAAAATGATCAGGATCAACTTTTTCAGAACTCTGGGACTTAACCAAGGGCTTACAAAAATACAGACAGCATTTATTCAAGAAAAATGGCTGAATCTTGGAACAATGAGATTTGTGAGTTTTTAACTTGTCTTATTACAATTTTCACTTCCCAATCACCATGGTCTTTGAAGAGTAATGACCCACAATCACAATGAAAACCAGTAATCTGGCAACCACTAAATGAGAAAAAAAATGGAATTGGAACTTTTTCAAAACCCCATTCCCAGGGAATTTTTATTACCTCACCTCTCTGGTAGTTTCCTGGAAGACCCCACTTGCAAGGCTGCCTTTATTTTACCTAAATCTGAGTTCATACAGTGTGAATTACCTTAACTCCTGGAGTGGTTGTCAATAAAAAAAGAAAAGAAACAAAAAACACAAGCACGCAATTGTCTAATAAAATGTATCCCTTAAGAAGTGAATAGAAATTAGAACAAATAGGAGCTCAAGAAAAATGTTTAAAAGTAGAAGTTGGAGAATAAGATGTCTATAGAGAACTTTTTAAAGCTCTGACATATTCCTGGGAATCTGGAAGACCATACACATATAAAGAGATTTTCCCATTACCAGGGCTATTAGCATCCTAATGAAAAACAGAACACCCTAATACTTCATCTTTGGCTAACTTTGAGGTTTTGTGAAAGCTAGAAATTAAGACTAAGGCAGCAATGCAAATGTCTGATTGAGTGTTGAAGGCATGATCAAAGTACATTCACCCAGCCCCTCAGCAAAGACTGGGAACTGTATTGGTTCTAGCAATAGAAAACAGAGATTTGCACTGAAGGAAATCTTTTTCCCATCATTAGCTGAACTTTAAACAAACCAAGTAGTGGGTTCCATCTTTAAATATGACAAAACATGCTTTCCAGTATTATTTCACAAAAGACATTCAACAAACTGTATGCACTGCAACCATGATGAACCAACCATGGGTAAGGGAGTCAGAATCTGAATTTTGAGAGTTGTTATATTATTTTAAATATCTAGTTATAAACAACAACAAAAAAAGAGACATGCAAAGAAATAAAAATATCACACACACACAAAGGTAAACATGTAACTCAATAAATAGAAACTGACCAAAAGCAACCCCAAATTTGTGACTTACCATGTTGTTGTTGTTAGGTGCTGTTGAGTTGGTATCCAACTCATAGTGACCCTATGTACAATAGGAGAAACACGATTGTCAGTGCTTCTCTGCTATTCATAGAGATTTCAATGGTGGATTGATTTTTGGGAGTGGGTTGCTGGGTCCTTTCTCCCAAGCCTACAGTATCTGGTGTTCCCAGGTGGTTTCCCATCCAATTACTAACCAGGTCCAACCCTGCTTAGCTTCTGAGATCTGATGGGATCAGAAGCCACAGGGCTATGGCTGCAGGAGTGACTTACCATACAAAGACTTTAAATGAGGTATTTAAAATAATTCTTCAAGTTAAAGAAAATGCTGTCTAAAGAATTAAAGAAAAGAATGAGAATGTAGTCTCATCAAATAGAATATTAATAAAGAAATAAAAATTATGTAAAACATACAAAGTCTGAAGTTGAAAAGTATGGTAAAAGAAATGAAATCATCAGGAATCTCAGAATCAGAAATAAGAAGAGAAGAAATAATCAGTAGATATGAGGTCAATTGAGATTATACAGTCTGGGGAAAAGGAAAAAAAATGAAGAAAAATGAACAGAGCCTCAAAGAACTAAGAACACCATAGAGTTGATCGATATACATATAATGGAAGTCCTAGAAGAAAATTAGCCTGCAGCCATACCACTGTGGCATCCGATTCTGATCCCATCTGATCTTAGAAACTAAGCAGGGTCAGGCCTGGTTAGTACTTGGATGGGAGACTGCATGGGAACACCAGCTGCTGTAGGCTTGGGAGAAGGACCCAGCAACCCACTCCCCACACAAAAAACAATCAGCCATTGAAAACCCTATGAATAGCAAAGAAGCAGTAACAATACCGTTTTGCCTGTTGTATGTAGGGTGGCTATGAGTCAGATACAAACTCGATGGCACCCACCAACAACAACAAGATAATTGAGGGATAGGAACAAAGTCATGTTTGTAGAAATAGTGGCTGAAACTTCCAAAATTTATTAATTATTAAAAAGCATTAATGTATACATCTAAGAAGCTCAATGAATTCCAAGTAGGATAACCCAAAGAAATCCATACATAGACACATCAAAATCAAACTGTCAAAAACAAACACTGAAAGAATCATTTAAAAAGCAAAATGATTCACCATGTGCAATGGATTTTCAGTAAGTTTAATACTTTATTTCTCACCACAAGACATAGAGGCCAAGAAGCTATGTGCTGAAATAAAAAACTGTCAACCAAGAATGCCATTTATAGCAAAAATATCCTTTTAAAACAAAGGAGATATTAGAGTATTTTAAGATAAGCTGAAACTGAGAAAATTTGTTGCTAACAAACCTGTCCTATAAGAAATGCTAAAGTAATGCTTCAGGCTAAAGAAAAGAACACTACACAGCAATTTGAATAAACATGGAGAAATAATGAGGATCAATGATGTTAACTCTACAGGTAAACATAAAATGCAGCATAGATGTATTTTTTGTTTATAACTATTTTTTCTCCTATTTTACTTAAAACAAAATTACATAAGGCAGTAATTAAAAATATAAATAGATGGGAACACAATGTGTAAAGATGTAATTTGTATGACAATAACAGCCCAAAAGAAGAGGGATAAACAAAGTTTTGATACTACTGTAATTAAATAGGTATTAAACTAAAAGAGCTTCTTATAAATAAAGATGTTAATTGTAATTCCAAAGGTAATAATAAGAAAATAATACAGAAATATAATAAAGAAAATATAAAGGTATTAAAATGGCACATTGGAAAATATCCATCACAAAGGAACTAAACAACCACCACAACAAAAAGATATATTGTTGTTCTTAGGTGCTGTTGAGTCCAACTCATAGCAAACCTATGTACAGCAGAACGAAACAGTTCTTGATTCTGTGCCAGGTGCATGATCTTATTTATGTTTAAGCCCATTGTTGCAGACACTGTGTCAAACCCTCTAGTGGAGGGTTTTTCTTTTTTTCGTTGACCTGCCATTCTCCCAAACCTGGTGTCCTTCTCCAAGGATTAGTGCCTTCCTACCAGAGGGGTGGGAGGCTCATTTGCCAGCACTGTATCTGACAGTATTTCTTTGCTATTCACAGGGTTTTCAATGGCTAGTTGTTTTGGGAGTGGGTCATCAAGTCCTCCTCCCTAGTCTGTCTTAGTCTGGGAGCTCAGCTGAAACCTGTCCACCATGGGTGACCCTACTAGTATCTGTGATACCAGTGGCATAGCTTTCAGCCTCAGGCAATACACAAGCCTCCAGAGTAAGGCAAACTAACAGATGTGTCAGGGGATATAACATGTAGAAAACAAATATCAAAATGTCATGCATTACTCCTACTCTATCATCAATTACATTAATTATAAATGGATTAAATTATCATATCAAAGGGAAGAAACTAGTAGAGTTTTAATAAATGTTTCAAGTAGATATGGTCTATAAGGGATAGATTTTAGATTAAAAGTCAAAAACAAAGTGAAAGTCAAATGATGAAAAATATGTACAATGCAAACAGTAACTGAAAGAGAGCTGGATGGCTAAGTTCATATCAGAAAAAATAGACTTTAAAGAAAAATTATTACTGGCAACAGAGAAGAGAATTTCATAATTTATTGGTAAAAGGCCAATAAATCAAAAACATACATCAATTATAAACTTATATGTACCTAACAAGAAAGCTCCAAATACATGAATCAAATACTGACAGAAATGAAAGGAGAAATAGACAATTCAATAGTATTAGTTGGAGATTTCAATATGCTACTTTCAATAATGGATAAAACTAGACAAACATAAACAAGGGAAAACAAGATTTAAACTCACTATAAAACTACACTTAAGATCTCTATAATACTCCCCCAAACAATGTCTGAATGTATAATTATTCACAATATAATTCAAATTAGAAATGGACAAAAGATATTTAGATACTATAGTTTGGATCTTAAGTGCTCCCCAAAGGTCCATATCCTAAAGGCTTAGTTGCCAGCCTATAGTACTATTGGGAAGTGGGGCTTAGTGGAAGGAAGTTAGGTCATTTGGGATATCCTCCTGAAGGGAATAATGGGACCTCAGCCCTTTTCTTCTCTCTTTGCCTCTTGGCTGCCACAAAATGAGAAGTTTCTTCCACCACATAGTCCAACAACAATATACTGCCTCACTACAGACCAAAAAGCAACAGAGCCAATTGATTATTGACTGAAGTTTCTAAAACTGCAAGTCAAAATAAACTTTTTCTTCCTTATAAGTTGATTATCTCAGGTATTTTGTTACAGTAATGAAAAGCTGACTAACATAGGAGATATTTTTCAAAAGATGAAATACAAATAGACAAAAACCACATAAAAAGATGTGACACCATAAGTCATTAAGGAAATACAAATCAAAACCACAAAGATAGCTGGGCACCATGTGCATGTGCATAATCTGGCCAACTCAGGAGGCTGAGGCAGGAGGGTTGTGAGTTTGAGGCCACAGGCAACTTGTACAATTTAGCAATACCTTGTCTCAAAATAAACCATGAAAAAGAACCTAGTGGTGCATCTCAGTGGTAGAGCATTAGCCTAGCATATGTGAAGTCCTGGGTTCACCTCTCCCAGTACTGTAAAATAAAATACCACAATGAGATACCACTGTGCACCCAGTATTATGACTATAATTATAATAATAAAACAACTACAAGTGTTGGTGAGGATGTGAAAAAATAGAAATCTAACATGCTGTTAGTAAGCATGTAATATTGATGAACAACTGAAAATAGTCACTCTAGGCCTCTTCATGATGAAGGGAATCAAAGAAATTCTAAAGACAAATTGTCATAAAAGAACAAAATGGCAATACTACGGAGCTGGGAAGAGCCAACAGAACAAGGGAAAACAACATGAAAACCAGGGTGAGAAACAGGATAGTTATGAAGCAAAGGACTCTTTCTATTTGGGAAGACCCTGTACACAGTTGAACTCCAAGATTGAAACTGCAAACAGGCTCATGTGCCTTCTCTTTGGTTTTTCAATTTGTCAGTTCTGGATATTTACTAGAAAACAGTTCCTCATGTACCCCAATATTTTGGCTCCAGAATATAGAGACATAGATTACAAACTTGTTTCTGAAGAATAATTTGCAAGAACTTTATATAAACCTTTGCTGAGAAGAGCCATGGGATGCCTAGCAGACTCCATAAGGAGGAAAGGGTGTGTTTTCTCCTTGATCTATAACTCGTTACATGAATGGTACTCTCAAATCATCCCTTCAACAACCTGGTGTTCTCTTATATAGAGTGGATCTGAGTGATGGAGAGTTTTCATAAGCCAGATATGGCCAGCACCTCTCTTTCAAGCAGGTTAAAGGAACCCTCCCTAGGGGCATTGTGTTAGGAATTGGCACTGGAAAATAATGTTAAGAATGTTAATATTTACGATAGGTCTTTGTTGTAAACATCTTTAATGTTTTCTTTTCCTTCAAGTAAGCTAAACTGTTGGGTCATGGGCTGACTGGACACTGAGTGAGAACTGTCAGACCCTTATCTTATGTCCAGCTTGTTTGCACAGGGTGCTGTCAACTGAGCAGCCCCTATATGAGTGACCAGCTGGACTGTCATTGTGGAAATCCAACTGCTTTGAACATTTAATGGATACCTTGAGGAAGCTACACTCCACCCACAAGGAACAATATGGAGTTGGCTGCTGGCTATAACTTCTGTTTCAAGAGGCCTTGCTTCAGTTATGACCACTCCAGACAAACTGCACTGGTTTTGGAGGACTTCATTCTGGTCAAGACAAGCCTCAGTAAACTATGACGACTCTACTCACCTAGCAGCCATTCTCACTTACGACACAGGGGAGCACATTTCCTAGTGACTCAACAGAAATCTCGTGATTGGTGCAATGCAAGGCCTATGATTGGTCTTCATGTGAGGGTTGTGATTGGTCTTGATGAAACTGGAAGCTGGGCAGTAATTGGTACTAATTCCAGTCTTGCATTTGCATCCTAGCCCTATGCCACACCCACACCTATTTAACCAGGCCACATCCTGCACTTTTTGAGTCAGCTGTGAAGTCCTCTCCTGTGTGCTCCCCTTTTGTATTACAGCATCAGATTCAATAAAAGGCTTTTCCTGAATGATACCTTCTTCTCTATTTTTAATCTTTGTTGTGAATAGAGCCAGTAACATGGAAAGGAGGAATAAGTAGCTGTATTAGCAGTGTGGCAGCAGGCATGCCAGTGATGGTTACCACAGCATCAGCAGCAAGAAGGTGGCTAAAGAGTTCTAGAGAGTGAACCGAGGCAAAAACTTTGAGGGTAGAATCAGCTGAGACAATTAGGGAAGTATAGAGAAGATGAGAGAAGGTGGAGAGCCGAAACAATGAAAGGCAGTGAAAAGTCAAATGCAAGAAACTGTGGGTGTTGGACACTAGAAGAGTTCCAGAGAGCTGCCAAGTCTTAAGGGCCAAGGGTTCCAACGTTCAAGGTCAGAGAGATGTAACACTGCCCACTCTTGTGGCTGAGGGTCCTGACACGAAAAACTTGGCCATTATAACTCTAGCTAGCGCTGACTGCTGCTGCCACTAGCTGCTGCAAAGAGCTGTGAAGTGTTGGGTCACTGGCTAGCAATGCACAGAGCAATAATACCCTGAGAAACTAAAACTATAAGCCTCTAGGTCTCAGGCTTGGAGCTATAAACCTCTGAGTTGGTCAACCCAGTCCATAAGCTTTTAACACTCATGGGCATGGGACTGCCAACACTAAAAGAGCTACTCCTCACTTAGTCACAATTTCTGAGTACAGAAAAAAAAAAAAAAGCAACTGATTGGTAACATCTTTAGAATTTGTTTGCCTGTGTTTAATTCCTACTATTCTCAGTTTTAAGATTTTAGGAAAAAAAATCAAGAAAGCAAAAATGTCTCAGCTGGCTTCAACTGGACCTAACTATCATATTATCTTAGGTGCAAGTAGAGTATGAGCAAATATTCACTACTTCATATCTTCTATTTTTGGCCAGGTTTAGTAGCACAGACCTGTAATCCTAGACACTCAGAAGGCTGAGGCAGGAGGATCACAAGTTGAAGGCCAGTGCCAGTTTATGCCTCAAAAAAAAAAAAAATAGCTGAGGATGCAACCCAGTGGTAAAGCACTTAACAAAGTTTGTGCAAGACCTTATGTTCAACTCCCCCCCCAAAAAAAATGCAAAAAACTGCAAAAATGCAAAACTGCAAAAAAAAATATCTGTTATTACTTACAGCTATTATGTACAATGATGTCTTGGGAGCTCTTTATCTAAGTTTAGGTCTTTCTTGTTTTCTTCTTTCTCACTTTCTTTCTTGCTTTTTCTTTCCTCATTTCCTTTATTGCAGGTGCTGGGACTTGAGGTAGGCTCTTACAATGGAGCCCAGGCTGGCTTCAAACTTGTGATCTTTATACTCAGCCACCTGAGTGCAGGAATCAGGTGCTGTTTTCCCACAGAAGGCTTTGCTGGTTGCTTGATGGAAGTGTCAAAAGATGTATACACATTTTAAGAGATGTTATCTATGTATTACTTTTCAAAGTTGAATTACAGTAGCAATGTGGAGGGTGATATTCACTCAAAAGTTGATGATATATATATATATATATATGGTAGCACCTCCATGCAACAGGCAGGATAGTCAAAGACAATGGTGGAAGCATAGCTGTCACTTGAGGAGCATGACACTATTTTGAAGTGGTATTTGAAATTCGAGAATGTTGTGGAAGTACAACAATGGAGGCATGAATGTGCAACAAAGCCTCCAACACACATAACAATCATACACATTCCTAGTAAGTTGGAGACATATGGTACTGTGTGTGATGTGCACGAAGGAAGATCCAGGAGACCTCACACAGCAAGTCCTGCTTCTTCTGCTGTGGTATTGAAAAAGGTTACACACTCACCACACAGGTCTACCAAACAACGTGCATGTGAGACAGGAGTTAGCAGAACAAGCATGTTACACATCCTTAAAACAACAAAATGGAAAGATTTCATCCCAAGATGTGTATATAGTGTTAAGCATCTTCTGTATTTAAGGAACTCCCTCTCCAGACTCTCTACTGTCTCTCCAAGCTTGTGTCCTTTGAAGCACTTCAGTGTCTCTGAAATCATCTTAATCATTTGTCTATTTATTGTGCTTCTCTTTCCACTGGAATATGTTTTATTAGAGTAAGTGGACCTTAACAACAACATCATCCACGTTATTCTTGAGTCATGAATGACTGAAATAATTCTTGGGCATAGTAAATATACAATTAATATTTCTTGAGTGGATAAATCAGTAAATAAGCAACATTTAAAAAATATGTACCAGTTTTATTACTTATCTTGATTTTGGAGGGTTTTGGTAGGGTTGTTGCTTTGTTTGTTTGGTTTGGTTTATTCTACCCTTTGATAAAAGAATTTCGTATTCACTGATCATTTCTAAGATGCTCTATTTTTCTTGACTTCATTTTTCCTTAACATTTTGTCCAATTTTATTGCTCATAGGATCTCAGCATCTAAAGAGCCTTGCAGTTAGTTAATCTAGCCTGGCTGCCACAGTTTAGGACACCCAGAAAACCACCAGGTAAAAGAGGTTGAGGAAATTTGACTTTTCCTAGAACCCACTTTCATAACCATCTAGGCAACTTTCTTGAGAATATTTATATTCATGAGAAAATCCCGAGAATATTTGTCAAGTCATATTTTTGTTTTACATACTTAAATCATTTGCAGATTATTAGCCTTTCAAAATAGGCCTCAAATCTGACTACTTCTTTACAACTTGGCTAAATCTGTCCTTGCCTAGTTGACTGTAAAGCATCTTGTCTCCCTAAATCCAATTTTGTCCTTTTCCAATCTGCACAGCAACCAGAATGATATTTCTGAAACAGAAATGCCATGCTATTTCCTTTCTTTAAAAATATGAAACCTCCAAATGTTTTATACCAATCTCTGGCTAAAGTCTAAACTTCTTAAAATGGCTTGCAGGCTCTTGTTAACGCTCAGAAAATGATACCCCGAAGTATGGCACTTTGGCATGCTGAGTACTTCAAACTAGAGGACATTGGAAGGGCCTGAAAAGGTCTCTCTCTGACAACCTGTCTATTCTCCTACTTCCTGCCTGTGCACCCTGAAGTGATTCATAGAAAACAGAGTTCCTCTTCCCCAAGATGAGTCGCACAGACTAGAACCACTTTCCTCCAAAGGAAGCCATAAAACCTAGAGGTCATTCTCTCCTTTCTCCTTTGAAAACTCTCATCTCAGAGAAGTCCTGTCCCATACTGAGGCAGCAGAAATGCTACACACAAAGGCCAAGAAGAATCTGAACAGGCAGGCCTAGCAGCTCTCCCCAGTCTGTTACCATGACATACCCTTTTGTCCAATCACATTTCTACACAGCTGTCCATTCTTTATCAGACTCAAACATAAAAGTAGGTTTTTTTCCCTGGGTCTTTAGGTCTTCATTTCTGAAGGCTCTCATACCTGGCAACATTTGGATTGAAGAAACTTGTTACACTTTTCTCTTGTTAACCTTTTTTTTTTTTTAATATAGGAGTGTGGGTTATGATTGTCATAATGAGTGAGGAAAGGTATTCCAGCTCTTCCACCCTATAGTTTTTATCACTTACCCCTTCCTGAGCCCCCCAACAAGTTTATGTCAAACAATTTTCCAACCTTCTTTCAGTTCCTAGAAGAATATCCTGACTCATAATTAACACCTTTCCATCTCTCTCTCTCTCTCTTTGTCTCTCCCCTCTCCTCCACAGGAATACTCCAGGAGTATTCTTGTAATTATTTTTAGTTGCACAGTTGGATTATTCACTGTTGATATATAAAAATACAATTGAGTTGCATATTGACCATTGATCTTATGTCCCATTACCCTACTGAACTCATTGATTCAAGTACTATTTTTGTTCATGATATAGAACTTTCTGCATAGACAGTCATATCATCTCTATATCTTTGATTTCTTTTCCTTGCCCTACAGTCTTGGCTAGAACCTCCAGCACAATGTTGAATAGAAGTGGTGAGAGAGG